>PVKE010050314.1:0-10989 GCA_004027555.1 Craseonycteris thonglongyai | reverse complement strand
CCAATAATATTGACATTGCCAGTGCGGTGTGTCGGGGCAGCAGACCTCGTGGAGGAAGGGAGAGAATGTCCATGGAGGGCAAATGAGAAGCAGCTTCTTAAGCACTGCTGCTGGCCACGTGCAGATGCAAGGCTGAGTTCAGGATATTGGGGATGGGTGACACAAAGTGGCAGTTATTTATATGGGATTCAGGGAGGAACAACGAAGTTTCCTAAAGAAAGCCTTTAGCTGAAAAGGACAATTTGGGAAGTCTGTTTCTTTATCCATGGTGTTAAGTGAGGCATTTTAAAGCAGAAATTCTTACTTTGACTCGATGGGAACCCTGAGGGTTCAGGGGGGAATTCTGTAATGGATAGAGAGTCATGTGATGTGTATGTATGTGGGGTGTGTATTGGGTGAGGAGAATATTTCCGGAATAGAATTCTTAAATGTAATCAGAGTTTCAGAGGATAGTTCATGACATCAACGTATTCATAAAGTTAATTGAAAATTATAAAGTTAAAGAGACCCACAGAGAGACCTTCTGAATTACTGTATGGAGATATTATACCTAGTTATTGTTTTATAGGGTAAGGTAAATGATAGCCCAGTAAATAAAAGGCATTATTATTACTATTATTATTATTATTATTATTATTTAGCCTTCCTTTTCTTATGCACAAACCCAGTGAAAGTGAGGTGGCTCATGGAAGGCAGAGCACCAGCAACCGAATAAAGAATGTATTTTTTATCTCTTACAGCAGATAAATGATGTTTAAAAATCCATAAGTCTCTTATAAAACCTTGCTCCCTACATCCAGGTATGGATTCATTCTCTGATAACATCAGTTTCAGTGACTGATTCTGACCTCTGGGTGGCAGCAACTGTAATCTCTCCCATTTTCTCAAAGAAGAGAAGATCCTTGTGAACATTAAAAAAAAATAAAAATAAAAAGTTAATACCACTGAGCCTTAGATCTGACCAGGCGAAGAGAAAAGGCCAACACTCAATGTCACGGCTTAGGAAGCATGAAAAGAGTAGCATCTAGGGTTACCAGGAAACAGACAGCTCATGCATAGTGTCATGTATTTGCCACATATTCATTGCAACTCACTCAAAATAAATTGGGAGTTTTGGGTTGTTGTCCTGGGCTTGAACTTAACATTTTGTGAGTTCTGTTATTTACTTCCATGGAAGATGCTATTGCTTCTAGGAGGAGCCACAGTGTAACAGCTGAGCATGGTAGACCCAAAACCAGAGACAGCTCCAGTTCCATGGTGTCCTTGCCATGTGACCTTTCTGAGCAGCCACTTCCTCATTGGTACAATGAGAATTACTTAGATTGCCACGAGTCCCTGAGGAAAATTTGCAGTTTCCTTCCCTTCTAGTTACCTATGGGCTGATCTCCACTTATTCGGGGCTCTATCACCCACTTTCGAAGTCCAACACATGTTAGCACCTCTTGGATGACGATTAAATGTAAATTTTTCAACTTTTGGAGATTATATAAACTCCATTTCTCTTACATAGTCTTAAACAAAAACTATAGTGCTCATATGCTTAGACAAACCACTTAAAGTCTTACTGAAACATCTAAATTTTCTATCAGTTAGTATGATTGTATCATAGATCTAATTATCTAGTACTTGTTGAGCCTACTATCTTTAAGGTATTTAAAGTCCCTAGAGTGCAGGGCCTCCTGATCAGCCTCAGCAGCATCACCTGGAAATTTATTAGAGATGGAGATTCTTGCGCCCCGCCCCCCCCCCAAAAAAAAACTACTCAATCAACAACGCTGGGTTCTCAGCAATGTGTATTTTAAGGCGCCCATCAGGTCATTCTGATGCTTGCTAAAGTTGGAAAGTCAATGCCATAGGGAATGTAAGAGTGTATTCAAGAAGCTGATTGTAATGCAGTGACGATCAGAAGAGAATTCAAATAGCTACCACACACAGCAGTAGCAGTAGCTGAGTATGTATGGCTCAGAAGTTTCAGGGAGGGACAGGGCACTACAGGTTCCTATACTAATGGGGGATCTTACAATGCAGAACAAGGAGGAGGACAAAATAAGCTTCAGGAACAGTCTGAGCAAAGCTTTGGAGGGAAGTTAATGATTGACCCAGAGGTGCTCTGGGTAATGAAGCAGGAGAAGCAGAAAGGTGCTACATCATGGAGAATTCAGAACACTGTGTTAGAAATTGACTCCCAAGCTAGTGGGAAGCCACTGTAGGTTTCTGAGGAGGAAAGCTTCTCCAGCTGACCTGTGTTTTAGAAAAATAACCCTGCAAGGAAGGTGAGGGATTTGGCATTTGAGAGCTGAGAGTCAGGTGGCGTGTTATAGCTCTTCTCTGAGTGACTCTGAGTTCTAATTTAAGATAGCCCGTGTGCCTTAAAAACCCCTGGCATTAAAGTAGGGATTGCAAATTTCGTTTAAATGAGACACGCTGCTGGTCTTCATTGCATTCTGATGTCTACCATGCATTGTTACAAACCCCAAATCATTTGATTAAATTAACACATGCTATTTGAATGTTTTTTTTCTGTGTTACATAGGAAATAAAATAGTGTTTCTCTTCCCAAACTTTCCTGTTAAGCAAAAGTAGGTTTTCAAGTCAGTGGTTCTTGTGTTTCTGTGTCATCTGAAGTTCCTCTTTCCTGGTAAGATGACCCAACCTTCCCTGCTTATCAGTTCATTTGCATGACTGTCAGCTCCTTCCACCCTTCATGAGATGGGTCCCCATTTGAATTTCCCTACTCTTTACACTCAGCGTATGTGCTTCTCTACACAGTTCACTCCACACATCATTGACAGATCAACTATGACCTTGCTTCTTGTTTGCTAAATACTGCCCCATCCCAACCCACCCAGAGTCATTCACCAAGGAGATAGCTGTGTGACCTGGCAGGATCAGTCAGTTCAGTTATTATGGGGGTTGAGGTTGATAATGGAAGGGTGGGCAGGCCTCGGTAGACATGAGGGTCAGAGGGTCAGGAGTGGGAGAAACAGAGGTGTTCAGAGCATGTCGGAAATTGCATTAGGAGTTTGTTTGTTTGTTTGTTTGTTTTCTTATCATCTGACTTCTTGAAAGCAGTTACGTTTAGGGTTTAGGTGCTGATGATTCAATTTTTAAATATCAGCCATACTACTTATTGTGTGATCTTGGGTTTCTCATTTTCTCTCAGTTTATTCATATTCAAAATGGGGACAATCCTTGAGGTTATAGCAAGATATAATGGTTAGCACAGAAACTGTTATTATCATTTCTGAATCGTTGCAAAAGTATCAGTCTTGATTATCAAATTAGTTAATAATGGAGAAGATGCACATTAGCTATTATAATTCAGTGATGTGTATTTTATTCTAGGTATTTAACAGGAGATTAAGTTACAGCTTGTTCAGTAAAGACAAAGGGAAAAGACTTTAACTCCAGTCATGGAGTTGCAGTACAAAAATTCTTCATATACAGCAATATATACTTTAATTTTTATGTTTTAAATAGAGAGAATATATCACAATATGCAGAAAGTAAATTTTAAGATTTACACCAATAAACTGAATGAGAAGCATCCTTTGGCACTAAAAAAATATAAAATTTTAAATTGTTTTTATGTTAAATTTTGCCCTAAAGTTAGTATTTTCTCCAATACTCTTGGCAGCAGTAACAACCACTACATTTCAAAATGAAGAAGTTAGAACATCAAAAGAGAAGGTAGTTGCTTAAATTCACACATCTCATGAGTGGAATCTCATGTAAGAATTAAAACTGAGTCTTGAATTGATGGAGAGATGAATAGGCAGAGTACAGAGGATTAGGTGGGCAGTGAAATTATGTTATAATGATGGATCTGTGTTATTATACATTTGTCCAAACCCGTGGAATGTACAGCATTGAAAGAACCCTAAGGTAAACTGAACTTTGGGTGATTCTAATGTGTCAATGTAAGTTTATCCTTGTTAAAAAATGTACTATTTTGGTGAGTGATGTTAATAATGGGGGAGGTTATATATGTGTGGGGAAGGAGGATTTTGGATACCGGTAGTATCTATAACTTCTCAGTTTTACTATAAATCTAAAACTTGTCTACATAATAAAAATATTAAAAATAATTGATTCTTTCCTTAGGATGGAACAGAGGCTGATTAAAGCATAGATATCTTGGAAGTTAAAGCTGGGACTTAGAGGAAATTCAAATAAAAGAAGGGAAAAGAGCAAAGAATTCAGCAGGAAGTCAAAGCCTATTGATGCGACTAGGATTGAACTTTAAGGTTATGCACTGACATGTAAGAGTATGAATATTAATACTAATAAGTTTCAACACAGTATATTCTTGGCACAAGGCAGAATAGGCAATGGATAAGGACTACAGAGAAGTACTCAATGGGAACTTGAAATTAAGAAATATGTGATCACCCAACATTTTATAAAATCACAAACAAATTTATAATGGAGTTTAGAAGATGCATAAATATTACCTGAAAGATTTAGCATGATTCCATGTTTTCCACACTAGATGGCTAGTTGATATGGACTCATATCTCTCCAAAAAAAAAAAAAAAAGGCTTATTAACAGCAAAGGTGACCTATCCTGGAATCAGAGAAAAGGACATCAATATATAAGGCAAATACTGAAAAGACAACAGTGAAGTTGAAGGTGATAAGATATGAGTGACATAAGTATACTTATAAAGGGTGTCCCAAAATTCACTCAAGATTTGAATTTTGAGTCATTAGTGCGGTGAAGTATTGCCAATGAAAAAAAAAGACAGTGTGACAGTTGACTGTTCAGGGTTATTAAAAATGGAGCACTACATGAAAGAACAGCGCATTTTCGTTGTTGAGCAATGAAAATTTACAATTTTTAATTATAAACTTATGTTTTCTATCAAAATTACTTCTTGCGTGAATTTTGGGCCAACCTTTATGTGTAATAGTCACCAAAATCATCAGTGAGAGGTAGGAACTATTAACGGATTGATCCAAGGTTGGATTTTAGCAGGGCAGGAGGACAGGCAGGCAAGAATATTAAAATAAAGTGACTGAAGTGATGTACAATGGAACCTAAGTCGGAAAAGAATGCAGTTAGGGTGGGAGGAGGTGGATGGACAGACAGAGGAACAGCAGAGGTACTGAAGCTCTTGATGAGGCTGAAGAACAGTAGCTGTAGACCTCATCCTTGGTTCAGAAGCCTGACAGTGTAAAAACTGTGATCAGAGAAGGTTCCTGATGAGTGTGGGATCATGAGAAGGAGGAGCTAAAGTGGGGAAAGGTGAATGTCAATAAATCTGAAAAGATAAAAAGTTCAAGAGGTCAGGGTGTTGCCTGGGTGATCCATGAGAACAGGAAAGTAATCACAGTAGAGCTGAGACTTGGGGAAGAGAACCAGGCTGCAAGCCAGAAGCTTACAAAAAATGAGAGGGAGACCTAGAAATGGATAAAGGAGTAAGATAAAGAGTGATGGTAATTAATTTGGATGTCTCAAGTCTCAAAAGAGCAAGGCTTTTTATATGAGAGAGAACTCATGGCCTGGAAGTTGCTTTAAGGACTAGGAGTGTGCTGCCCAAGTTACTGGAGTTGAAGAAAGGTCACTTCCACTTGGGGGAAACAACATCTTCAGGGTGAGTCAGCATCAGCTAAGGCAAAAATTTGGAGGGGATGTTCAGTGAAGGAGCTGAGGGCATCGGGAGTTGCAGATACTGGATAAGAAAGAGCACTGTAGAGAAGTTAGGGAGGGAAAAGAAAAAGGAGAAGTTGGGTAATAGTAAGAAAAGAACATGCACCCCAATGTTCATCGCAGCACTCTTCACTGTGGCCAAGTCGTGAAATCAACCAAAGTGTCCTCTGATAGATGACTGGATAAAGAAGTTGTGGTACATTTATACAGTGGAATACTACTCAGCAATTAGAAAAGATGACATATGGCAATTTGTGACAACATAGATGGACCTTGAAAATATCTTATTAAGCAAAATAAGTCAGAATGAAAGAATCAAGAAACATGTGCCCTCACTTATAGGCGGAATATAAAACTGAGAGGAACAAAGAAACAAAGTCTCATGGACAAAGTCAATAGTTTAGTGGTTACCTGAGCGTAAGGGGGGAGGTGGGGGGGAAAGATGGGGGGAAGTAGGGAGGGGGCATCAAATACATGGTGATGGAAAGTGAGCTGATTCTGGGTGGTGAGCACATAATGCGATGTATAGACAATGTCATGTAGAATTGTACACCTGGAAACAATGTAATTGATATCAATTAATGTCACCCCAATAAATTTAAGAGGAAAATAAAAGAAAAAAAAAGCACAGCAAGGACAGAAGAAGAAGAGCTTACATCTGGACAGTCACCAAAGAAGCAGGGGCAGGAGTCATTTGTTACATGTGTCCCCAGTGAATGGGAAAGAGATATTGTCAGGGAGGGAGGGATAAAAATTCCATGGAAGAAATTAACCATAACCTGTGTTGATGGTACTTTCTAGAAAATCAGGGAGTTGGGCTCGATTTGTCCCAAGAAAAGAGATGTAAAAGGGAGGGAGAAAGTTGAATGGGGGTTAGATCTATTATTTATTTATTTTTTTTTTAACTCTCTGGCCTAAAATATCCCTGAACCCAAAGGCGTGCTAGCTGAACGCCTCCATGAGATAAGTTTAAATGAAACCATTTCCATTTCCTCTTGGGGTTCACTCAGCTCACATTTCTTCATATGAGTACCATGAGGCAGTTAGGTATAAAACAATATAAGTCACAAACCAGCAGTGCAAGCAGCAAAGGTAATAATCTTACAATATGTCCACAATGGTGTAAATATTGTAAAGTTTAGCTACCTGAGTATTAGTGTGTTGAATCCAGGGGGACAACTATAGCACATTGTTGTAGCGCCCTATAAAAATGCAAAGCAGCATCTTTTCATTTATTTTGCTTTAGTACTCTTTCAAAAAGATTAAAAGATAGTGGTTCTCTTTGTCTATGCTGCTGTTCCTGTCTTCCCTCTGTTTAAAACAATATCTCACAAGTAGCAGACTTTCTGAGAAGAGATAAGAGGATTTGAGTATCCAAATGCAGCCAGCACAGACTAGGTTCTTATCTGTTCAGATACCCTTGCCTTCATTAACTATTAAATGCTAACCTTTGCTGTTTAACAAGAGGAGACTCTAATTTCCCACAGCCTGATGAGAAAGACAGAGAGGTCTATGAAGACCAAGTCTTTCTCATTTCTCCTTCTGGGAGATGAAAAAAAAAAAAAATTATTTACACATTTCTAACTATTCTCATAACTATATTTGCCCTTCTCTGAACCTGGAGCTAGTTAGCTAGATTTGATGTTCATTGTATAGCAGTGATTTTGTCTATGGTGATCATGAAAAATTGTGGAAACAGTACTTATAGCTCCTTTGGCCTGTGGGGTTGGGCATCTCTGCTAGGCATAGTCTCTCTTTGCCCTGGGGGGCGCCCAGTGGTGTTCCTGACATGTGGCTGTCCATCTCCCTTGGCATTTCACTTATTTTCAGGTGTGCATTTTCTCCTGAACATTGAACAGTTCAGACAATCCGTCTGATCACAGAATGTTACAATTCCGGAAGCAAAATTAGACAAAATCACCCTGAGAGGTAAATCTTTCGTAAAGTGAGCGATACTACAAAGCTCTTTTACTTTCAAATAATCTAGCTATAATTTTAATTTTTGCAAATTAAATCCTGAAACCCAGAGCTGACCTACTCATTTGTTCCTCCTTCACACTGATGGTTTGAAAATACGTATTAAGGAGAGAGGTTATACGTCCTGTGAGGTGGAGCTGAGGAGGGCCCAAGCTGGGCTGACTGTTCTGAGTAATTCAGTCCTGATCCCAGACGTTCTTAACACTCTGCAAACACAGGCTTCGCCCTTACCCAACTCACTAACCTCAGAATCGGGATGGAAATTCCTTATTGTAACCCGAGCAGGAGTCTTGGGAAGACTCTACTCTCATCCCCAGAGTCTTATCTGCGTAATTCTTTCTACTACTTTCCCTGGAGGAATTTTGGTAAATATGGCTTCTTTTACTTACGTACTGTATTCCCACTTTGTGCCCAACGACATTAGCTCTCTTTAAAGACAGATACCCTTTGACTCAGCTCTGCTAATAGCTACAGTCCTCAAATACTCATAAATGACTGTGACGTTATGGTGGTGACAGAATAGCAAGGCAGGATTGTACGTACCCTTAGTCATCTTATCTAAAATTGCCCATGGGCAATTTTCTGTTTTACCTTTTAGTTTGAAATTTTTCAAGCATATGCAAAAATAGAATGGTAGAATGAGTGAGCCTCTTAGGTACCTGCCATTTAACTTCAACCATTTTTCTCACGTGACTAATTTTGTTTCATTAGTACCACTACCACCCACCACCAACATCTCAAAAGGTTGAGGAAGTATATTGACTTTAACAAGATACAATCTCATCAGCATAAGCAGAAAGGTCTATTTGGGGGGATTTTAAACATGCCTTTTTGATTAAATGTGATTATTTTTAAGGATAGAAAAGAACTGGTTTTAAGGAAATTTTTGAGGAAAAGATCTGAGTGAGTTAGCTCAAAATAAACCAATTTTGTGAGAGAATTGCTAAACAAATGGACACCATCTAAATGGATATAAACACCGTTTTTCAGATAAACAAAATCACCATGAACTCTTCTTGTTTTGTGGGCTGCTGGCGAGACACCGTCTTTAACTTTACATGGCATTTTAAGAAGTATAATACACAAATCAACTACACCCAGGAGAGTCGCAGAAAAGGTGGAGAGTCTAAAACTCATACAGGGACAGATGAATTAGTCATGTCTCATTTTTCAGATAAAAAATAATTAAAAAGTTGAGAGACAAGAAAACTGCCTTAGTAATGGTCTCAGTGTCTACAGAAAGGGACAAAGTTTGCCAAATTGAAGAAGTGGTAAGTTTTTTGCTGACCATTTGCAAGCTTCTACTGGTTTAATTTGGTGCTCAATTTTAAACTCTTACATGTCTTTTATTTCCAATATAAGCTAAATACCAGACATACAAAGTACTATCTTTCAGATGCTTACTGTTTTCTAAAGACCAAATGTAGATTTTAAAAAATGCAGTCCATAATGGGTATGGAATGAGAACTTTAAACATTCCTTGTAACTAATACCATTGGAGTCTCCTAAGGCAGGATGAGGATTATTTTTGATGTAAAATAGAAGAAATAGGTCCTGTGGACATTGCTCCACAACTTGAACTTTCCAGGAAAGATAGATTATTAAGAATGAGAGAAGGAAAGTGTGTTTATGACAATCATGTTCTCATTTCCAGAGCCTTGGACAGAGCTTAGCGGGTATACGTGCTCCGTAAATGCTGGTTGAACTGACACAAGTTAGGGCCCATACACTTCATCAGGGAGCTTTCTCAACCCCTAAACTCCAGTGCTGCTTTACTTCTGTCCTCTCCAGTGTCTGGAATCTATCCCTTCACTGTCTGAATGTGTTCACAATTCAAATGCGAATGGTTCTAGGACAGGCTGCATCACTCAGGCGCAAAGTGGTCACACAATAGGGAAGAAAGACAGCCTTCAGAGCCTGCTCAATTTGGGTTTAATTTCCGGCTCTGAAATGAAGTAGTCGTATAGATTAGATAAATCTCTTGATCTCTCTGCCTCTCTTACCTTCCATGCTAAATGCAAGGCTTTTATAAGGATTAACAATAGGAAGTGTTTGTCAAACATGCTCAAGTAATGGTAGCTGGCATTAGTTCTAATATCTGAAATCTTTAGGAGTACGAAAGATCCTGAGGACAGCAGGACCCAGGGAGTAGGGTGGGAAGGCAAGCCATCCAGAAAGGGAGGCAGAAGAAGCTGCTTCAGTTTGAGGGGAAGGCCAACAATAGCCTTTTGGGGGGTCCCAGCTGTAAAGCAGCCCAAGTCCCCATGCCTCCCTTGTTACCCGGTCACTTTCTCTGTATGGACGACTCCCCCAGCCCCCACCACACAGCTCCCATCAAAAATCCTTCCTTTCCATCACCTCCTCACAGACAAACCATTTGGTTCTCAGTGTGCTTATAGTAGAACCTTCCATGCTGACATTCTGGATAAGCATTTAAATGAGTACTGATTCTCTAAATAAGGAATCATTTCATAAGAGACAGAAGGGAGCCAACAAGATGAGAACCAAAGTGGGGAAGAGCAAAAAAAGAAGCTGGGAAAGAACAGAATATATCTAACATCTATCACTTTTTAAAACAGAGAACATAAAATGTGGTTTCTCCACCTCGCTTTGGTGTTCAACCAGATTCTTCAGGACAACTTATGTGTAATAATTTTCAAGTACCCAATGAATTAACTTTAAAAGTTATAAGTATTTCTTATTTTTGAAAATGGAAGGGAAAAAAAAAACCAAAAATATTAAAGCATAGGGGATATAAACTAGGCTCCAAAAAAGCTTTCTATTGCTGTTTTAAATCCTGAAATGGGATTTTAAGAGGTTATGAAATCTCAGGGAGACTTCCATTTAGAGCTGATTCTCACCTGTGATATTTTGGGTATAACTTGGTCATCAAGTAATATGCCAGACACCCTTGACCAGCCAGGTGACACTCTCAGGGAATGAGAACATTATCCGATGGTGATTGTAAGTGCTTGTTAAAGAATAGTAGGAAATAAAATGAGAAATAACATGACCTCATCCATGTTCAAGTAGCTCTAATCTGTGTTGGTCCCACTCACTGCGGGAAAGGCCTGGCCTGGGACAAGAGTGTGTAACACGCTGTTTGGGGACACCAAGTAAACTGTGGACTCCAACCACTACCCTCCTTACATTGTCCCCAGGCCTGGAAAAACAAAATCCCTCCCTGGAGACAGGACAAGCTGCAGGCAGTGCACAGTGGTGGCTCTGCTACCAGCCCTGAAGCTGAAGGGCATGCAAGGTGAGCGGTGTGGAGCAGTGCAGTGTGAGACCTTGTGCTGCTCTGTACTATCTCTGCTCTGAGCATGTGCCTGTGAGCTGGTATTGGTTTCTTCTCTATG
>PVKE010050313.1:0-10988 GCA_004027555.1 Craseonycteris thonglongyai | reverse complement strand
GAAGTCCCAGTTTGAAATTTGCAAGATAGTTTAGAGAAGATGATGGTCATCTATGAAAGAGAAAAAGACTTTGGAATACTCAGTTCTTTGTAGTCTAATGAAGACATCTTAACACCCCCTTTGTACGTTTGAATTAGCTTCCCAAGATAAAGGATGAAGTCCAAGGTCCTGGGTCTTTTGTGTTATGGCCTCAAATAGCCTTTCCAATTTATGTTCCACACCCATCCTCCCTCCACTCTCTTCAGATCTGGCTCTCACTTTTTCCTGGACTTGAGAGCCAGCCATGATCCTCACTGCTGACCTTTGTGTCTGCTCCTCTCTCCCTTCACTGCCAGTCACGTTTCTATACATCCTCTGTGAATCCGCCCTGATCTGCTTTTCATCCTCCAGGTTCCCATTTCATGTTGCATTGACTCAAATTCAGCTCGTTGTACAATTTGGTAATTACCTGCCTGTTCCACTAAAGCAGTATTTCTCAGTATGGACCATCAGACTTGCCTAGGAAGCACATTCTTGGGACTTGACTTAGACATATGGAAGCTTTCTCAGTGAGTGAATCCATGGATTTACGTTATGAACAAACATTCCAGGAAATTCTTCTGTATATTATCATTGGAATATTATTGTATCAAAGCACATGCTTTAAAGGTGGAGGCCAATTCTTAATTGTATTTGTATCTCAGTGCCCTACATTCATTAGATGATCCATAGATACTTGACAAATATTGAGACATGGAGTCCTATACTGTCCCTAAGAGGCAATCATCAACTCTAGTCTGGGTGGTGTTGGCCCATTTATGTATAGTATTAGTGCTTTGATATTAGGAGATAGTGCTTTGCTACTTAATGTGGTCCATAGATCAGTGCCGTCTGCATCACCCAGAAATGTAAACTCGTCAGCCCATTGTAGCAAAAACCCACAGTGATCTGTATGTACATTGAAGCTTGAGAGCACTCTTGTAGAGGGCCAGAACAATGCATTCTTGGAATAGAGTGGGCAGCATTTTAACCCATTAGACAAGGACTTGAATCATTAAAAGATGTGTATTGAAAAACTGGGTCATTTGAGGAGAATGGAGCGGGAATCGACTGTTATATAAGTTATGATCTGTAAAAGAAGCATGTGTGGATAAGGTTACCTAATGTCTTTATAATGATACAGATTGGGAGAAATTTCATTTTTCCATAATTTCTGTCAGGATTTTCCACAATGTACTGTGCACCTCATTCCTTTAATTATTGGAGAACAAGGTAGTTAATAGTGGTTGGTTTAATAAGGTGATCTGAAATTTGGAAGCATAAAGTAAATACCATTGTGGGAAACCCAAACATTTTTTAACGCTGTAGGAACTAGAGTCAATGGAAACTTGAGACTTGGGTGTACAGTCTGAGACATTTTGGTTTAATATTTACATATTTTGAACTTTTTAAAGTCCAAGCAGTGTGCCTACATGAGTAAATAATTAAAAATTGCTAATTACTTTCATAGGGTTTTCCTCTGGACTCTCTATTCTTGTAAATGCACCAAGTATGGAAATATTACTTAAGTCTTTCCATTTTCTCTCCTGTTCTCCCATTTTCCCCATCTTCACCCTGCAGTGCAAACAGCTCAAAGTCTCTTTCCTCTCTTTTGATTTTAATTTAGCCAGTTTGGGGGTCTGTTGCATTCATTGATGACCCGGGTTGAAGGGAGGAATGACTTTGGGCTAGGGAATATGCAGTTCAATAAACATCCAAAGTAATGCTGAATAATTTAAGTAAGTATACTATTAGAAAGTGAGCAGAAAGAATTGCCATAATTCCTATTTCAGCTGACGGTGGGCAGGTAGCCAGAGCTCCAAACGGGGAAAGAGGGAACTTGAGGGTAGTGGAAGTGTAGGGAGCTGTGGTTGCTGTGTTGATGTTTTAGGGATGGCACATTTGCCTCAGATAGATGGTATGGACACTTGGGGTGTCTGTCAGCCACCAACACAGGAAGGTACAGCTTAGTAAATTCTCAGTTTTTCTGCTCAGTGGCCACAGTGATTGACATTTGTGATGGCAGTTCTGTTGAGTCATCTCCGATCAAAATTGCATGTATTTTATGTCCTTTAATATTATGTGAATGTTCTAATTATGGCTCTTTTGGTTTCAAGGGGCACAATCTAACTCATAGTTTAAAGTGTGTTATTGTAACAAAACATGGACATTTCAGGGAACCCTAGAGTGAAAAGGCAGGTCCCAAGAGAACTGAACGTAGGAATGGGAAGGTTTTGGGGACCCGAAGCAATTATTCTCTCAGGATTTACATGGCTTTATCTGTATGTTTCTCTGGGGGGGCCGGGGTGTATGTGTGTCTAGTCTCTGTGTCTTCTTCTGTTTTCTTTTCCTTTTCCCCTTGATTAGTTCTTACTGCTTACTGACCTTGTACATGGCCCCCATCCCCAGTGCTGTCATGACTTATTAGTTCAATATCCAATGTCGACTGGCAATAGTCTCTTGTGTCTTGGATCAAATTCAAAAGGCAGCGAGAGTACCAGATTTCTTTAGTTTATCTCGAGAAGCCAAAGCAAACAATGCCTGGCTGCCTTTGAGCGATGTGCATCTCTAATCAGTCAGCTGTGTTGAGTTTGGGGTAGGTCATGTGGCATGTAAGCCTGCTTCCCTCGGAGATGGCAGAAGCATTGGGTAACAAAATATATATGTATGACTGCATTTTAATCATGATTATCTGTGGCATGTTTAGTTAACCAATAGTTGTACAGCTCTAACTCCTTTTAAGACACCTTTGGTAGAGTTTACAACTGTGAATAAAATATACCTTGAGATAATTTATAATCTAGTGGAGAGACAACAACTGATTAACCAAAACAGTTTATTCTCTCTAACAGTTTTGAAAATAGAGTATATTTATAGTTGTATTTTATGATGCTGTTGAAATTCCTACTTATTATCTGACCTCATTTTGTAAAGACATGCTTCTAGAGAAATTTTTCAAAAGCACATCTTGTGGATAACTTCAGTTGAAAGTATTTTGTTATAATCGAGTGAAATGATTATTTTATGGCAAGCAAGGCTGATGTGGATGGAATATTTGTAGAATGAAGTATGTTTTCAAAACCTGGTGGATTAGCATAGAGTTGAAGGCTTAAGGCCAAGTGCCTTCAAATATTTGTCTCTTTATTTTTGAACTTAAAGTTGACTAGAGAGAAAATATGAGTGATGAACATCTTTGATCATCTTAATAGTAGATATCATTAAAGTGTAAAGTAACTGCTGATTTAATTCACTGTAATGTTATGTGAAGTGATGTGGTTTTTACGTAAAAACTTGTAATTTGGATGAAAATCTGGAAATTTTCACCACATTTAACCTTCTGGTTATTTCATTTTGCCTTTTCACATAGTTCTTTCATAATACCAAACTTTTTATTAAAACACTTTTATTCATTGTTTTCAATTACATTAAAATAATAAAGAGACACCAGAAGAATTATTACTTACATAATTATCTTTTATATAACCATGAATTTCATTATGTTTTATATGATCATTTTTAATGTACTTCTGAATTAGTTTAATATTTCACCTCTTCATAGAAGTTAAAGTGTAAGAAGTAACTAATCACTTGAAACTTTGTGTGGATGTATAAGAACAGTAACCCAATCGTTTAAATGCTTTATTTTTCTGTGAATAAATCCAGAAAAAAATGTGTCCATTTATATCCTATTTCTCTGCTGATTTTTTTTTCCTGTTAAAGTAAAAATTCTATGTATTTACCTCTTGAAGTCCTTTTTTAAAGATTTCTTTATCAATATCTGCTAGAGGCATAGACCAATAATGTCTTTAGAGTATGGGTCCCCAATCCCCGGCCACAGACCGGCACTGGCCCATGGCCTGTTAGGAGCCAGGCTACACAATAGGAGGCCAGTGGTGAGCCAGGGAGCAAAGCTTCCTCTGTATTTACAGCCAGTCCTCATTGCTTGAATTGCCGCCTGAGCTCCACCTCCTATCAGATCCGCAGTGGTATTAGATTCTCATAGGAGTGAGAAACCCATTGTGAAATGCACATGCAAGGCATCTAGGAGCGCTCCTTATAAACCTAATGCCTGATGACCTGAGGGAGAACTGAGGTGGTGATGCTAGTGCTGGGAAGCAGCTGCAAATGCAGATTAACCTTAGGGAAGTTTGACTTCACAGTAACCATAGCATTTGTTTGCGAACTCGTATCAAAACCCTGTAAGTGGGTAGTGACGACTAAGCTGCATCTGGCGCTTGAAGCATCTCAAAACCACCTCCCCTCCCCTCTGACTGTGGGTAAATTGTCTTCTATTAAACCAGTCCCTGGTGCCAAAACTGGAGGACTGCTGCTTTATGGGATTTTTATAAAGGTCAAATGAGAATACAGTTAACTCTGTTATTTAGCAGATTAATTGGTGTTTGGATTAATTATGCTAAAGTCATAATAGAAATTTTATTCTAAAATTTTAAATTGTCATGATCCAATAAAAACTATTCATATGTAAGATAGCATCTCATTTGTAGTCACATGTGACAAAGAAAAGCCACATTAGGTTCATCACCACATGAGAATTCTTGTTGCCCTTGGCAGACTAATGTGCATCTTTCATAATAGTGCCCATACTGTGTTTTTGTCTGTGGTTTGCCCACGTTTGAATGAAAGGATGGTACTGAGCCTTTTAAAATTTAAATGCAAAATAACTCAAACTAAAATATTGGAATCAAAGTAAAAATTGCATATTGCTTAACATTCAAAAAACAGTTAAGAAATTATCTATCAATTGACAAAGGGATACCATTAAACAACTTGGTATATAATATGGGAAAGGAATCAAATGGTTCATGATTAGAAAAAGAAAAAGAATGAATTGATGTCTTTTGTATTTTTAGTGAGTTCTTGAAACAAAAGGGAAAAATTAAACTTAAAAAAAATGATTTGTCCAAGGACCTTGATCAGACCACATAGGTTTGGTTCTGTCAGCCAGCACCCCGATGTTTCAGAGCTGACCAGCAGGGATGTCAGTGATGCTAGTTGCTTGTTAGCTTGTGAGTGCCACTTCTTTACAGAGACAGATGACAGTGGCTTAAACATGGTAAAAAGTTTATTCCTGCCTCATGGAGAGGTCTGCGCTAAATGTGATTTGGGGAGTGAAAGCCAGGCATCTCTGCTCTCAGAAGTCTTTATCGCACAACCCTGCTTTCACCGTGGTTCTTAACCCTATCTATGTATTAGATTCATCTGGGGAACTAAAAAAAGAGCAAAAAGACTCCTGAGCTCTACACCAAATTATAATTTAATCTATGAGCATTAACACCACCCCAGACGTACTGAATCAGAATCTGTGGTCAGAACTTAGTCATTAGACCTTACCTCCCTGCAAAAGAGGTTAGGAGTGAGTCTCTAACTATAGTCAAACATGCAGCTAAAACTTGCTTGGTTTTGTTACTGAAAAGAAAGTAGCTGCTAAGGAAGGATAGTTGTGTTTTACCTGCCAGTTAGAGTTTGAAATATGCAGCGATAATGATGACGTAAAGTTAGTTGGGAGAGAAGAGAAGACAGTGATAGAGTCTGAGGCTGGTTAGGATTGGAGTGGTGCTCCACTGAATACCCACAGAAGGCACAAACTTGGACCTGTAAGAGTCAGGCAGGAGAAGAGGGCCAACCAAGTCTTCCTTAGAGGGGAAGAGCTCCCTTAAAGGGGCAGCGCTACAGTTGTTGCCATTTAGGAAAGTGGCCTTGTTTTTACAGATCCAGATATTATATAGAAAGGCAGATCTTTATTGAAATGTCAGCCAAATTTAACGTCTTTAAGTTGGATGTGGATTAAGAGCCGCTTACTTATAAATTCTGACATCAATTTTGTGGTATAATATTTAGAAGACAAAGAGCTATTTTCTCAGTGAGGATCTAATGTTCCTCAAAATTCACTGTAATATTTAAAAATATAAATGAATTTGCTAAAAGTGACAATAATAAAACTTATATTAGTAGTAGCCTTTGGGCCATTTTAACAAAACTATACATGATACTTTGTTATTTCTAAATTATTATAATTGAATTAATAAAAAAATTTCAGTGATGCTTGTAGAACTCTCTTATTGTAGATGATTTTTTTAAATAAAATAAGCTGACGGATTTGGGCTACTTGTATTTTATCAGCAATTTTATGATATTTGTGACCATCTTCTGTGTTCCCTATTCTTCAAGAGTTACCTCTGTATGCAGAGGCCCTTTGTAAAGTGTACGCAACTGTACTGACATTTTTAGAGCTTTGTACTGTGCCTGGCACAGAAAGGACTCAGTGAATGGATGCTGAATCAATGATACATTTGCTAGATGATCATTAATGTTTTCATCCGTAAGACAAAACATTTTCTGGTTTTAACTAAGCTAATAATGATAAGAAATAACAAATACGAATTTCTGACATATTATTCTTTCTCTATTTTTACTAATGAAGTAGACTGAAATAAGCTTTTTGTCCATTGACAAATATTGAATCTCACAGATTGAGTTATTTGGTAGAAAGTTAACTCTTTTACTTAGTTTATCAAGACATTATTCTATGAAGTGGAATTTGTCGTGGCTTTATAATGGCACATAAAATACATTTCTAAAATTATCTCACTTGTGTCCTGGGATGTTTATCTGGCAATACTGGTTGTCAAATGCTTTGGCAGTGGCAACTTCTTGGATGACAATGCTGTTGGATTATTATTGGGTCGCTATTTGAAAGTATTGTGCTTACTTTCTATAATTGAAATTAAAGCCAAGACCTTAGATACTTCTCAGAATAATCACGTTTGGTTACTGTTTCCATTGCACAAGTGGAAATGTATTTGTTTTGCCAAAGACAGTGCTATTAGGATCTCATCTCTAATATGCTTGATTAGTGAGATGAGATGAGGCTTGTGGGCTGATACCTGCTCTCAGAGTTTGAATATTGCCATCTTTTACTTTTATTGATTTCAGGTAGTGTTATTTTTGGTCCTTGTTAATATGGATGTCACCAAGACTTTCTTGAGTGCTTAAATGTCTCAGCATACCATGCCTATAATGTCTTCCTAATGTGGAGGCTGTAGAGACCGCCTCTGAATATGGGCAAGATGCTGTCCTGCTGTCCCCTCGGTTATTTGAAAAGGGACAGAGGCTGTGGTAATCTGTATCACTCCCACTCTTCACCTTTTGCTGTTTTGTTTGGCTGAAAATGGTGGGTCAAAGAGAATGGCTGAGAGCTTCTGCGAATTATCATAGAAGGGGTGATTGTTTCATCATGATTTAGTAATTGAGCTATAATTTCTATAAATGTCACTGTTCTGACACTTTACCTATTTTGGGCAATGAGTAGTTGATATCCCATATATTTATAAACCACTTGGCCTCTTCCAAATATGGAGGAAAATATTTCCTGAATCAGTTATCTTTATTTCTTTTTTAGAAAAATTAGCTAACGTTGTTACTCATCTTTTCACCCCAACACAAACTTTTCAATGCTGTTGAGTAAATTTTTAATAGTAAATTATACTGGTTTTAAAGTGACATAGCCACAGATGATGATTCCATTCATTTCATGCTTATGTAAGAAATGTATTGAAAATGAGAATGATACATTTATGGAGCATTCATAAATTGCTCCGAAATAGTTGAGCTTTCCTTTAGGCATAATACATATGGTTAGCAATTTGTGAAAAAAAAAAAATCACCTTGATTATGCTTTTCAGACCTTCGTCTGTCTTCTTTCAGATTTGTGAACAGACCAAAAGAAGATTTTGTCATTTGTTTTATTGGATTTTTCACTATTCACTACAGCACAAGTCAGAAGACAATAAATAATTTTTAACACTATACTACATGTTCTGAAGGAATTCCTCTGTTCCATGTTTAGCTTACAAAACCTCAGGATTGAGAGACACCTGTCTTTTTCAAGGAAAATCAGAAGTAGTGTTGTCATTTCTTACAATTGTAGATGGGTTTGAAATCAGGAATAGGCAAAGTGATAAGTCACTAGAAGAAAGTTGAGAATCTAGGGCGAGGGCAGGATGGTGGAGCAATAAAGATTGTGGTAATTGGTAAGAGATGGCTTGAAGGCAATAATATGACGATTGACCAGGTAAGAATTTTGAGGGAGACCAGCATATTGTGATTGACATGTTGATCTAACCGAATTACTTTTATGACCTGAGAGTAAATTCCAAATTTCTTCTGGCAAAAAAATAGTGACTTCTTTTTTTCTATGCAAGAAATAAATTAGCTTATTTTGTGTTTTTATATATGCCTTGCCTGCCAGACACAAAACAAGAACCTGAAATGTTGTTATTCTTACTGTTGCTAACCTTATAGCTTATGCCTTTACTTATACTGAACTTGTTATGTTCTCTTCTTTGTCAGAACCCCTTATGTACTACTGTCCTGGGAGCTTTGCTATTACCCTTGACATTCCAAAGCACTTTTCATTACACTCTGTCTCCATTCACATTATAAAAGCAGTGCTATAGCTACTTTCATTAAGGAAAGTTTGACATGGAATCATTTATTTTTCTCAGGCATTGTGTGTTTCTAATCAAAATCTTAAGTTTGGCTTACGTTTTCTTTTGCATTTCAGCTTGTCTTTTTCTTAGAAGGTATGAGCATATCATTAATATAATATTAAAAAAATATAGTGACTCTCAATCTCATGGTTGATTCAGAGTAAAATCTTTTATGGATTTCTTGCCTCACATGGAGCAATACTCAGTTTAGTAATGTATTCGCAACAAGAATACCACTTTAGAATTAATTATTTGTGTCATTGTCCACATATTCCCTCACTATTAAATTATTACTTTCTTATTCAGTATAAATTTGCTTTTCACTATTTTAGGTGTGACCTCTGTCCTCAGTTGATAGTTAAAAATTTCCTTCCAGGAATTCTCTCTGATTATCTACAAAATTTTAGTTTGAATAATAGGCATGCTGCATAACCTGAAGAAGTAAAAGGGGAGTAGTAGGAGATACAAATTGGTGGAAAATATTGTCCTTGCTTTCACGGAGTTCGTGACCTTATTGTGGAGACAGGGTATACTTGAATATCTGATTATGTGCCTCAAGAAGTAACATAGGCCGTATATGCTATAGTATGGGTGTGGGTGTGCATGGGAGAAGTTAGAGAGTGCTAACACTGATTTAGTCTAGTTATAATTATTAGAATTTGGGTCACCAGGCAGGGCAAGAGGGAGTTAGAATTGGGAAAGTTGCATGGTTCATGAAAGCCCAGTGTGACAGGCATATCTACACTGAAGTATAGTATTGAACACATTTAAAAATGTAGCCTGTTCAATATGAGGAAACTGAATACGAAAAAAGATAAATCTAAGTTTTCTACCTGGAGATTTTCCTTTATTTTTTTTTTATTTGCTTGAACTGTGTCTAGTTCATTAATCTATTTAAAAATTCCACTTAATCAGACAGGAGAAGGAATTGTTTGTATGACATAAAGAGGTAGTTTGGCAGACACAATTAAGGATAGTACTTAAAGAATAAAGAATCTTCTTTGAAAAGGGTCTGATCTTTTGTTACCTGGGGAAAGCAAGAGAGAAAGTGTCATAAACATATATATAGAAGTGTATTTTAATGTTTTCAATTTAGTAAACATGATAGAAATATAGTTAATATAAAGTAAAAACTAAAGTGAGCGTAATGATTTTACCTATTTCATGTGCAATATTCTATTAAAATAGCTGTATTTTATTTCTCTTGTAATCATTTGAATTCATATTTTGCCACATATTAAAATTTGAAAAATATTTTGGAAATATGATCAAGTCTGAAGAACCTCTTTTCCTTAAATGTCCCCTTTGGTTTAACGTACACTAGCTCATTTCAGCATGTTAGTCTAGAGTCTGTGAAGTTGACTTCACATATTTTATATATTCAAGCAATTAGGTATAAAGCATGAATGAGTTAGAGGCTCTGGAATGTATTCATCTAATATTTAGTGAACCATTGCCTTCCTTTTAAGGTGTCCCAGGGAGGATTTCAAAGCAAATGACAAACCAAAGAAGTGCCCTGTAGCCAGCTCTGTAAACTTGTGGGAGGTGATAATAAGTGTTTCAAGGACAATTCTGGAATGATCCCCAGCTGTGTCACAAAGCCACTGACATCTGGGAAGTGACAGTAGCTGACAGACCATGTTGGCACAGCAGAAATCAGAAATGGACTTGCTCAGTTAGATGAAACATGTCGTGCTGACTAGGAGGCTAAGAAGCAAGACACAGCAGTGGCAGCCTGCAAACAATGATGATCACCATTGACTAACAGACAGCTTGAGTACAGTGAGGGCTGTAGGCCACCCATCTGCCACTCTGCCATACCTGTGCTTATAGGAAGGTCTGTCCTGTCAGCAGTAGCTTCTGTCAGTAAAAGGGAAGAGATGTTTATGTTCCTTCCTATGTTGGACAGTGACAGGCCGGACATGCACCTTTTGTTATGAAGAGTACTGCAATTTTAATGTGTATTTGACCTTGAAGGTAAAGAGTTGCTGAGCCATCACTTATAGCATCACTTATTAAATGTATTCCCAGTTTAGCTGCTGGTTCATCCTCATTCATCTCTGATCTCATACTTTCTCAAGATGGCAGCCCAGGAGTTGGAGCGTGTTTTAGGGCAACCGGAGTCAAAGGCCTATCAACTGCAAATAAAATCATGGGACTATCATCTGCTTTTGCTTTTCATCATCTCTACCTTGGCTGGTGAGCACTCCTGGGAAAATCAGCAGACATGGTGTTTTTACTTGATTTGCTTCCTCTGTATTCCTTCAGTGCTGAATCTAGAACTTCACTGCCCTCATTAAGCCCAACCCCCATACCTGGCTTCATCTTCCTAGCTTTTTTACGGAAAAAAAAAAAAAAAAAGACCCAGAGGCTTGAATAAACTTTCCTAGTTCCTCACCTTACAGTCTAAAAAAAATTATTTCTGCCTTCTGGACTTGGAATTGCTTCTCCTACCCACAG
>PVKE010050312.1:0-10988 GCA_004027555.1 Craseonycteris thonglongyai | reverse complement strand
ATAGTTTTGAACATATATTTTACTTATCTACCCATACCTTGCTGGAATGCACCTTATACTGAAACACAGTGTATAAACATAGTACGCATTTCACACCCCTTCTTCCCCCTTAGACTACGCCTATGACAACAAATCGATCGTGACACACTTTTAAGATAAAAAGTAGATCTTATATACAGAAAAGTTGGCCACCCCTGCTCTAGACATTCACAACGAGGATGAAATGAGAGAGCTTGAAGCCTCTCCCTAGGCATAGTCTGAGACATTGAGAGAGGATGGTAAAATGGGCATTGTTTTTATTCAGTATGTTTCTAATGACTTGATGTTGTTGTATTATTCATCTTTATTAATACACAGTAACTAGTGATAACCACCCCCGGCCTCCAGTTTGCTGAATATGCTTGAAAAATATACTTGCTGGCATTGTGTGTTTCTGCTGGAAGAGTAGCAGCCTCATGAGAATATACACAGCTCTCCCTTTCCTACCCCACTCCCACCCCAGAAGGATTCAACAAATTGATTTTTTAAAAGGAATCTGTGAAATTAATACAAATTCACTCATCAATATGTCTCTTGCCTCCTTTTCCAGTATTTCTGTCCTTTCAAAAGGTTGCTAGGCAACCAGATAGAAAAATAGCCAAAGCCCTTATAAAGAGAAGACATATTTACAATGTCAGAAATGTAAATGTGGGCTTGCACACTTGGGCTTGCTGACAAACTGCCAGGATTTTGGACATAATCAATTCAGAGACAATGATTGCAATTGATCTCGAGTTGGTGAAAACAATTGGCCATAATCTGCCCAGTGGAGACATGAGTTAAATCACCCAAGTGTGAGAGTAGGTACTACTCCCATGGCATCTTTTGCCTTTGAAAGTGGATGAATTTTCAGTGGTTCCTGCTGGGCCAGTCTCTCTGTGTCTTCAATCTGTTTGACTCCATTCTCGCAGTTAGCACAGTCTCCATAAAGCCTCTTTAGAGCTCACAATTATTAACACCTAGTCTTCCTTAGGAATAGCTGCTACATTCCCCTGGCATTTACTATATCTGCTTGATTGTAAATGGAGCGTGCTTTTATGGTCACTGGCATGTGCCTGTCCCTGGAGGCTCCGGCTCAGATTGCTCTAAGAAACTGCACAGCCTTCCTGCCTGGTGTGTGTGCCAGGGTCTGCTCATGGTGACAGGTGTGGATGTTCAGCTGCTAATTTCCCCCATTAGAGACAATGTGGTAGGATCTGATGATACAATCTGTTCATCTGAGGTCTGCCCTGATTGTTCCTGTTTAGTAATATGTTGCTAACTTTACTGAAACAATAAAAGAAGGAATAGATGCACGATCTGTCCTTTAACTGGTTTTGCTTTGCTAGAGGAAAAAAATCCATAGCAGTCAATTTCTTTTTGTCTATTAGAAAGTTATTAACAGGGTGTTGTAATTAGGTGCAAGGCTTTGCCTTAGAGGACAAATGCTGCTTCTTGAACTGTGACGTTAGTCTGATTGTGGTAAAATGACCCATTTGGTTTTACCAGCTGTGACTTTGGAGGGAACTGAATGACAGAGAATGCATAAAACTCAACAGATCATACTCCCTATTAGTGATCATTTTGCATCCCAAACAAAATGTTCTTTGGATCTGCTTGCTAATGTCTTGTTGATCTGAAGAGCATTGTGCTTTAAGTGAATGGATATTAGAAGGGCCACTGGCTTATCACATTGGGCTCATATCCCCCCATTAATATGACAGACACTGCTCTGGCAGAATCTGAAGATACTGAGGTGTCTGATTAACCAAGAGGGATTCCCAAATGGGGAGGCGGGAAGGTGCAATGGTTGCCATTGTGCCCTTGGCTATCAGGCTGCCCTCAGCGGAAGCCTGGACATGGCAGTACCAGCTTCTGAAATTCTCTAAGCCTTGGTTCTGTATCTGTAAAACAAGGAATTGGATAGCCTGCCTCACAGAGTGTATGTGAGGATTAAATAAGTGATTTTTAGCACAGTGCTTCTACATAACAAACTCTCAAGAAAATGAAAGATTCAGACTTCAGAAATAATGTTATAACGGATTCTACAGAGAAATGGTCCAGCTTAAGGGAAAGTTGTGGGTTCCTAACTTGGCCTTGAGAGTAAAGGGAAGAGCCATAATCAGCTCCACTGACCCTACTTCCAGCCTTCTACCTAGTAATAAAACTTGTGACTGTGTTGCAACTGGGAAAGGCATCCCCAGAAGAAAATGAGTTCTCTTTCTGTGGCCCTGATCCTGGCAAAAGCTTTTGAACCACACTGATTTCTATGCTGGGAGAAATCTTATAGGCAGAGAGACAGGAAGGAGTAAGAAGAGGTGTCCTGCTACCTGACTTCATTTTTTTAGCTCACACAAAGTTGGAACCATAGAAATGGGAAACCACGAAAAGATTAAGTCTGTGTTTATGGTTCTGTCCCTGCACTGCTTCTTGTTCTGGGTCCCTTGTTCTAAGTTTTTATTCTTGCCTGTCATTTATCCCAAGTAAAATTTTGGCCCTTAATGTTTACAATAGGATGCTTCCCAGAACATGCCCATTTCAATAAGGAATGTCTGAAAAAGAAAGCAATGAGTCTTAGTGAGAAAATGTCATACACCATGGCAAAGCCGAATTTTAAGTGTGGGGAGAAGATTTCTGTTATCTCTTGATTACCTCTCAAATATATCCAGCAAGTGGTCCTAATCTGAGAGGAGCCTAGATTCATTCAGTTGATGATACAGTGGTACCTCGGTTCACGAATGCTTCTGTTCACGAACAACTCGGTTCACGAACAGAAAAGTTCATCAAAATATGCTCTGGTTCACGAACTCCGCTTCGGTTCATGAACAGGAGCCGTGGCCATTTTAATGCTATTTCCTGGCTGTCACATGGTTGTGACTTCCTGTAGGAAGATCGTGGAGAGAAAGAGACACAGAAAAAAGTACACTGTGAGTACTTTCAGTGACTTTTTTTTATTTTTGTTGTGCTCTTTCTACATTACTATACTGTACTTACTAATGTGTATTGTAATTTGTTTCATATTTTTTGTGCTTCAAAAACCGAAAAAAAAGGTCAGAATGGATTAACCAGATTTACATTGAACCCTATGGGAAACTGTGCCTCGGTTCACGACCAATTCGGTTCGCGACTGGAGTCAGTTCACGAATTAAGTTCGTGAACCGAGGTACCACTGTAGCTGGAAATTGCCTATTTGTAAACCTGGAACAGAAATTTCTGAAAATCTGGTGTTTCTTTTTTTTTTTTAATTGCAGTCTAACACTCCTAGTCTCTTTGTTTTCTCATCCACTTCTTTCCTCTGCCAGTTATCAATTCAATGCCTTTCAGGTCTGAATCTCTGCTTCCTTGCCCTGCTGGGTGATGCTAGAGTGGACTCTAAGCCCTCCTCCTTGGCCAGTAGGCAGGTGTTATGTTCTGTCAGTAGAGGGCACTGAAAGCCCATGGCAGGAGAAAACGGCCCTCTTCGTGGTTTCAGTGTCCTTTTTTCTTCTTGCTCCTGTGGCCTTTGGCTACTGGTGGCATGCTGGTCACCCAGTGGTGCTTACCCTCCAGAGAGTTTTACCGTCACTGGTTGGGTAGTTTCCCAGTGAGTCTCAAAGGCAGCCCTGCTGTGATGTCCTGTTTGCCAGTCCTGGTTCTTCTCGTCTCAGAGAACTTCACTGCCTGTGGGCCATGGGCACATTCTTTCCAATGAAGTCTGAGCCTTGGGTTTAGGGGCAGAGACTCTTCTAATTTCGTTTTTGTCTTGGGCATTCTGGCTCAGCTATCTGGTAGTAGCTGATCTCAATATCTGCTCTTCCTCTTACTTGTTACAGTTCTCTTTACTACTCAGCATCTAACCTCCTATTACAAGTTAATAATTTTTTTTAAGTTTATTGTTTTTCCCAGAGACAGAGTGAGAGAAAGACAGAGAGAGACAAACAGAGAGAAGGGGAAGGGCCCCAAGCAGTCTCCATAGTTGTACATCATCAGTTCTCAACATGATTTTGTTTTACACAGGTGGGCGGGGGGCCTCCTGCATGGGAGGCATGCCCCCCACCCCGAGCCAGGGGCCGAACTGGGGGGCGAGAATCAAACTAGGGGTCTCCTGCATGTTAAGCACACCCCAGTCCAGAATATGGGTTGGCATGGGCCGGGACTGGGATTCGATCCTTGGTCCCTAGGTCTGCAAAGTGAGCACATAACCCGCTGAGCCATCCCAGCTTCTCCCCTTAATAATTCTTTATATTGAGTTTTTCCTGTTCAAATTACTGGTGTTTCCTCTGTTTTTTGTTTGGACCCCAAGTGATAGATTCTAAAGGATCAGAAATGATGTTACGCAGATGGTGAGTTTGAGGAGGCACTGGACGTGGGTATCCAGCTCTTTCCCTTCTTTCTCTTGCAAGTCAGCCTGCCCTGGTGATTAGCCTCAGCCTGCAGTCCTCTCAGCGGCCAAGGCTCTGCCCCTGAATAAGGGGCCTGTGGTGGTCCAGCCCTGAGCTCAAGACCGGCCAGATAATACGGTCTTCCAGTATTAGAAAGCCTACTATCTGCAGATGAAAACCACATTTTCCAAGATCAGCTCTATCAGTAATAATGGTGTTATTTTAGACCCACTCTACTGACTACTTTATCTTATTCCTCAATTAGTTCAGATCCCAGGCAGGGAGAAATCTTACTTTTTATTGTCTCCTCTTCCCAAACTCCCCAATGGTTTTCATGTAAAGCCATTTTAAATAACTTACCCCCAGTAATGGATGCCCCAGGAAAGCATACATCTAGCATATGGTATTTAGCTTTTCCTAGCTTAGTCAACCATAATGGTCATCTTCAAGGAATGTAATTCTATAGGACCCCCATAAATAGTTCAGAATTTGGTGACAGGAAAACATTTAGAAAACATGATCTATTTGAAATACATCTCTTTAAAATCATGAATTAAATCACGCATGTAAAACTGTGAAAAAGACTTGTGGCTTCCCCTCTGCGTGAAGAAGTACCATCAAGGAAAAGGGTCATTAGCCAGCCAGTCCTTGAACAAGGTCTACTTCCCTGACATATCGGACGTGAACAGGTGGACTTGATGTGTTGCTGAGTTCTTGTTGAAGGAGCAAATTGAAAAACGAATGACAGCAAATGACCACATTGGCTCAGACAGTGAACCACATACCACTCATCCCCTCCATTATCTCTATTGACAATGCCTTCTATTGTCCTTGACTTTCTCTTGCACTCTGCATGCCTGGCTGAGTTACTGAAGTGCCCTGTGTGTTTGCATAAGGAGAGTGCAGTGAAGGGAAAGGTACCCCAATGTGCTTCAGAGAATGAGAAGATGCAGCTCATGCCTTTTGTGAACATTTGAAAAGTTGGTGTATGGCTAAGGATTCATACAAGCTTCAGGACACCCCACTCCCCCACCCCATCTCATAGGCCTGGGGTAAGAACACCTGACATGGGGAACTTAATGTAATCTCGAGATTCTTAGATGACCTTTGAAATAAATTCTTGCTGGGCTGAAAAGCCAGAGGAAGTGAACATCTTGTCGCTTACTGATGCTTAATGGTTAAGAATGTGATTATGAGCCATACGATTTGATATGGTAACCTTACATTTAATAAATTCAGCCTACCCCTGAAAATGGTGTTATTTAAGGGACAAGATCAAATCAGGTTATTATGAATCAGAATGAATGGAGTCAGCAAGCTTGAAATTTAATTACAAATCTTTGCTTTTCTCCTCATTGCTTTTAGTAATTTCTTCAGTTATTGTGGAATAACTTATCATGGGCATTGATCATAAAACCTCTACTTTTTTAGACAGTGGTGATCTAAGGCTGAGATGACTTAGGTTCATTATATTTTTGTGATGCGGTTCAGGACATGCTACCCCCTAATGTGGAAACTTGGCATAGTGAACATTTCAAGCTGAAGGAATTTGAGAAATGGCATGTGCTGGAAGGGCTGTCTGACCTTCCCCTGAAGCAGGTCATAAAACCCTCTTCTAAAAGATGGGTTCTCTATACCCAGAGGAAAGGAGCATTCTTATCTCCAAAGACGAAGATAAGGAACACAGGGAAGAATCTGCACTAACAGGCCTCGCTAAGTTTCCCCAGTTTACCACACTTGGCTCATACTCTGTCCTATCACGTTTCTCCACCGCTCTTCACTCTCCATCAAACTTAGCTTAAAAACACTCAAGTTGCACTGTTTCTTTGGGTCTTTATTTTCTTATGAAGCCACTCGTGTCATGTAAAACTTATATTAATAAATGTGTATGTTTTTATCTCGTTTATAATCTGTCCTTCGTTACAGAGTTTCCAATCAAGAACTTAAAGGGTAAAGGAAAAAGATGTTTTTCCTCTCCTACATTTCCTTCCTTCCAGACACTTCTTCATCTAGCGCTCTCCTTACAAACCTTTCTTCTCCTCCGTTTCCCTCCTTCAAATGATTAACTCTGATTGGGCGATGCCTTAGTGGTGGATTTAGTGTTTAGCATTGATGTCTTTTCCAATCTGGACATAGCTTTTACATTTACAGAGGGTGCAGTGTATAGAATTGTGATTCTGATTTCTGTGTCATCTTCATGTCTATTTTCTGATTTTAAAGAAATATCTTCCATTAATTTTTTCAGATGATTCCACTTTGACAGAATTATAACATTTGTATATTTTTAATAAATCTTGGTCTTTGCCCCATATTTCAAAGTAATTACCCAGAGATACCCACCACTTAAACCAGGTAGCTGATTCTTGCAAGTGGCAGAATGTAACTTAGCAGCAGGGTTCAAATCTGGACGCCGGTGAAGTTGAACAACTCAGTTAAGGTTCCTATTCACAATGTGTTCTATGGGGTGGTGACTGAGGGGCACTTTTCACAACACTGCAGGGTCACTTCTTCCTCTGCTCTGGCATCACACACCTGGAGAAGATGAGACAATCAGTGCCTGGTCTGTCTGCATTTAAGTTATATGGTAGGATCCTAAATGTTCATCAGCAAGAGGTATTTGTCACCTAAGAAACCTTTCAAAAGTCTGAAATCACACATGACATGTGGCATATGTAAAACATTTCAGCCTTTTTTCTAATATTGAAAAAAGAAAAGAAAAGTAACAGCCTGAATGTCCACCAATGAGTGAATGGCAAAACAAACTATTGTATGCTCATATGGTGGAATACTATTTATGTCTGAAGTTGGCATGGAGTGATCTTTAAACCATGTTATTAACTGGAAAAAATTAGTACCAGGACACTATGTATAGCACATAACCCCGTTTTTACTGTCCTAAACTATAAATATATTATAAAAACTAATGTATTATAAAATTTATGTTGTATTTATTATAGCACAACAAAACAGTATAAATTTTATATACTTCTAGCAAATATTTTTAAATGCATATAAACCATATTTATATGGCAAAGCAACTGAGATTAGCGTAGTAATGAAGAGGAAGTTTGCTTTCTATCTCTCTGTATTACATTGAAATGGAATAAGGTATTACAAGTAAATACTTCAGTTTAAAGTAATTAACTTTCCACAGGTAAGATGTGACTTAGGAGGAAACACAGCTTTGGCTGGGGCCTACGTGGTAACAGTGAGGGAAAGACATAGGCACACACCTAACCCTTCAACCTCATCAATGAATCTACCAGTTGTGATCAGAATGGCAGCTCTGTTGCTGTGGTTAATACTCTCAATGCTTCATTTTGCCCAAATGTCTTGTTTCCTTTTATGAGTAAATAAATAGAATACCTTTTGAGCATACTCCTAGGTTTTTATTTATTAATAATTGTACATTAATGATTATTTATTTATACCTCTGTCTTCATATTTCCTCTATTTCACCTCTCCTTCCCTAACACCCTCCTCCCCTCACCTACTGGTTTATGTTCCCTCTGTTCAGGGTCTGCCTTGAAATTCACAACTTCCTGAAAGCTGTTCTTAATTAACTCAGCCTCATTGAGAAATCTTTTACTCAGCATCTCTCTGGTGAATGTGCTTTAATGTTTGAGGATTTCATTTTGCACCTTCTGGAGGTGTTGCCAGCTAATTGGCTTTCTGTCACTTTTTTGCATGTATGTTCTCTTAATTCATCTTCCAAAGTAGTGGACTCCTCATGACACAAAACACAGAACACAGTGAGCATATGGACATTGGTGATAGAAATGTCTGAGTTTAAAACCTGACTCTTCCACTTTTTGTTGGATGTGTTTAAGAAAATTTCTTCTCTTAAGCTTATTTTCCCCACCTGTGAAACTGGAATAATAATTCTTATGTCATAGGATAGTTGTGTGGCCCAGTGACCCACATGTGAAACACTTGGCATGAAGCTTGGCGGTAGTAAGCACTCATCATGTGATAGTTATTAGTATGGATCCTCTTTTATCTCCAACCCACTATGCATGTGTGTATAATGGTCCAGACATCAGATAATGTCCTCAATGAGCTTTAAGGCCATGATTTATTTGTTCATTTTGGTTGGATATATTCAGGGTCCTGGGGACATTTGGGATTCAGAAACAGAGGATTGAGGCTTATAAGGGTTTGACAGACACAACACCCATCTTAAGTAGTATAGTGTGCTTGAGTGTGATATTGTTATGTTATAGAATTTTGTAATAAAAGATTAGGTATAGATTACCAGCTCATAAAAAAAGGCTGTTACTTCTGCTGGATATGTCAAATCCAACTCAAGTCACCACCTAAGGGGACTTCTTTGTTCTTCAGATCCCACTTGCTGTGAATAATTTAGTCAGAATTTAATCATATACAAAGTAGCTGCTTCATATTTGTCTAATTTGGGGACCAAGTCATGTTTTGGCCTGGAATCGTTTCTTGGGTTACTTACAATATATATATATTTGTATTCATTCATTCATGTAGTCATTCAGAAAAAAATTGCTACGCGTGCTGTGGTGGGCACTAAAGATACACATGAAGCATGAATAGAAGCCTGCCAGGTGGACAAATGGGGAGAACACACTAAACTGAAGGTACAGCCTGGGCAGAGGCCCTGAGGCATGAAAGAACAGGACCTACTTTAGGAGCTATAAGTTCTGTGCTGTACAGTATTGCAACATCAGGTGAACATTGGGGAAGTGGTTTGAGATGAGATTGTGTAGATAAGCAGGCAAGGCCATTTGTATTTCATGTAAAAGAGTTGATATTTCTCATGCTAGCAGTGTGGGTCTACTGAGAAATTTTAAGCAAGGAAATAACAATATCTGATTTGTATGTTATAAAGTAATTCTAGCTACCAAGCACAAGAAGGATTCAAGAGAGATGAGGACAGAGGGAATAAAACAAAGAGGCTACTAGAATACTGTGGGTATGAGATGAAAGGTGACTGAAGTAGGATGAGAAAGGAATTTAGGAAGTAGAATTTATAGGAATTGTTGCTTGATTGATGGATTAATTTTCTGTTGCCGTCATAACAAATGACCACAAATTTAGCATGTTAAAGCAGCAGAGATTTTATCTTACTGTAGGTTAGAAATCTGACATGAGTCCTAGTGGGCTAAAATCAGGATGTCAGCGGGGCTGCAGCCCTTTCTGGAGGCTCTTAGGGACAATGGGCTTCCTTGCTCCTTCGGGGTTATTGCAGAATTTACTTCCTTGCATTTGTAGAATGGAGGTCCCCCTTTCCTTGCTGGGTGTCAGCTGATGCGCTTCCCATCTTTCAGGCCATCTGCATTTCTTGGCTCCATCCCCCCATCTTCCAGCAATGGTGGCTAGAGTCTCTTTCACACTCTGAATGTCTCCTACCTCATCTGCTTTCTTTCTGCCTCTCTCCTCTGTTGTAAAGGGCTTGACATTAAACTGAGCCCATCCAGATAATTCAAGGCCATCCTCCATCTCCTTCACTTCATGTCAGCAAAGTCCACTTTGCCGTGAAAAGTAGCATGTTCCTAAGTTCTGGGTGTTAGAATGTGGACTTTGGGGGAGCCATTTTTTCTGACTTCTCCAGTTGGATCTGGGTTTAAAGGAGAGGCTACAAACCAAGTTCTGACTTCAAGAGTCCGGTGGGTACAACTTGAGGGGAGGAAGCTGAGTTTGGTTTTCAACATGCTGGCTTTAAGGTGCTCCTGGGAAGTCAAAATGGGACAACCTAATATGTAGTTAGTTGCACTAACCCAAAGGCAGAGGAGAGACCAAGGCCGGAGCTCCAGATAGGAAGCCCTTGGCATATAGTGGGCCCTCAGTGAGCTTGGAGAATGGAGGAGAATGAGGCTGAGAACAGAATGCTGTGTTCAGTAGTGGTGTAGGTGCACCAGACGGAGAAGTACTCAAAAAACAAACAAACAAACAAAACAACCGTGGAATAGTCTACATGGTCTCCCATCCCAGGGTTCAGTTCCTCGTGACAGATTTCTTTCTTTCTACTCTACCTGGCTTATATTTTCCTCATTCTCTCATTTTCTGCCTACTTGTAGTTGCTGCTTCCTAAAACTTCAGCTCACACCTTGTGCTCCATGGCCTCTCCCATCTGCTCTGTCTCCAAGGATCTCTCAGCTTCAGCTCTCATTACTAAACTGCCTCATGCTCTCTTTCTCTTTCTCTCTCTCTCTCTCTCTCTCTCTCTCTCTCTCTCTCTCTCTCTCTCTCTCTTTCAGTTCGGGAGGGGGGAGGGAGACCTTCCAAAGGGACTAGAATTGACCCAGCTTATTGTAAGTCATGCTATAGTCACCAAATTAAATTAGGATTGTCTGTCCTGAGGCCAGGTGCCTACCTTGGTCCAATCATCTGCTTCTCCATTTCAGGAACTAAAATGAATTTAGTTTGACTGTTCAGCATATCATTTTATTCCACAGAGGCTTTGAAATTCCATCGTAGTTGCTGGACCCAGGATTATGATCTCAAAAATGGGCATTTCTGGGGCCTATGTGGGAGCCCCTGGCCCAGTTCCTGCCCTGCGCAGCCCCGCGCCCACCTGTGGAGTGAAACTAGATGGAAAACTAATGCTGTCAACTATGGAGACTGCTCTGGGCCCTCCCC
>PVKE010050311.1:0-10991 GCA_004027555.1 Craseonycteris thonglongyai | reverse complement strand
AAAAAATAAAAGAAAAAACAGAAGCAAAGTGTAGGTAATTTGACAGCAGATATGATTTTGACATCAAATGCTCTTTTCTTTTTATTTGTATTTTTTCTTACTTATTTCAGGTGCGAGGGTTAATCTAACAACTTTGGTTCAATATATACATACATACACATGTATAATATATACATATTATATTATATATATATTATATATATTATATTATACAAATATAAGTATAAAGTATATAAATATTTTTGTAGCTTCTGACACTGCTCATGTCTTCAGACATTCATTTGCACATTAGGAGGAATCATGGGGGAACTGGCTGTTTTTTATTTCCAAATGTAGGCAAGTGTAGAGAGAGACAGACAAACCTGGGAAGAACAACAAGTGAGCAGTGCAGGTAGAAGATCAGGTACTGAATTTGTTCTCAGAATAGCCAGTGTCAAAAAACTTAACTCTGTGTTACTTGTAAAGAACAAAGATTACTTAGCTGAACAAAAGCTTTGGTAGCCTTAGCATCTGATTTTTAAAGCAGAAATGAAGGTGAAGGTAGAGGATATGATGAGAACAAGGTAGAAAAAGAGAAAGCCTATACAAAAAAATTTTTTCTTTAAATTTATTTATTTTTTCTTTCTTTTTTGGTGAGATATAAAAAGAAGAACATGCAACTTAACACAGTATCTAGTTTGGTTCTCTAAGATCTCAAACTTTCCTAGAACAGCTTTCTATGATGCAGATTTTCTATTATAGCTAGAAATCATCTTTGAATTAATCTGAAGCAAACAATTATAATTTTTGGGTACTATTTCAGAATAATAATGGAGAAGTTAAGTCATAGCATTCAATGAATGCCTTAGGGTAGGGGAATATAACCTTTTGGCTTCCCTGGACCACATTGGAAGAAGAATTGTCTTGGGCCACACACAAAATACACTAACAACAGCTGATGAGCTAATAATATTTGCAAAACAATCTCATAATGGTTTAAGAAAGTTTATGAATTTGTGTTAGGCCACATTGAAAGCTGTTCTGGACTGCATATGACCCACAGTCTTCAGATCGGATAAGCTTGCCTTAGGACTTTAAACTTAATTCTCTTAAGGAGCCCTGGTTGACAAAAGCTGTAATAACACACTATCAACATCTGGCTCCCCCCTGTCACAAACAATTTGAGAGCTGATTTGAAAATTATTTGAGGCCTTATCCATAAAATAAAAGCCACAGTGAGTTTATAAAAGTTATAAAATTGAAGTATAAACCTTACTGTTCTGAATACTAGAAGATTCCAGACTATAGACACAGGCTGTTTCCTTTGTGACCCTGAGTTATGATTAATTTTAGGTAAGCAATGCACAATATATTTAAAGGAAATCACCTTTGTCTCACCTTGAAACAAGCATAAGTTCAACTTGTGTTTTAGTTTTTATAATAATGGCTTTGTTATAAAATGTTTCCTAAATAGCTTGACATTGAAAAGACTGACTAATAAAGCACTTTATGTGCTTATTACTAAAGAGTAAAATGCCACAGAATTGAGCTATTACTTGCAAATAATTGTAAGGAACTTTTTTCTAAAGAAATGGACTCTTTCTCTAAGTGGGCATTCATAGTCAAAAACATAGGGAAGCTTCCCTCCCTCACAGGTCAAGATGAAGATACAAGGAACAATTGAAGGTAAACATAATCAGAAACAGGAGGGGAAGCTGGGATGGCTCAGGGGATTAAGACCTAGCATTACAGCCCTGGGGACTGAGGTTTGAATCCCCGGCCTGTGTGGACCCATGTGCTGAACTTGGGTGTTCTTCCTATGTAGGAGGCCCCCAGTTCAGTTTTTGCCCCCTGGTTCGAGCTCTGGCTTAAGGGGGTGTGCCTCTCATGCGGCAGGCCCCCAGCCCAGCTCCCACCTTGTACAACCCCTACCCACCTGTGTGGAATGAAACCATGTTGAAAACTGATGATGTACAACTATGGAGACTGCTCTGGACCCTCCCCCTTCTTTCTGTCTCTGTCTCTCTCTCTGTCAAAAACAATAAAATAAATCTTAAAAAAAAAAAAAAAGAAAATAAGAAAGAAACAGGAGGCAGAATTCAGGAGTAGACAGGGCCAAATAATTTAAGTTTATCTCCTTAGAGACAAAAGATGACTTGTATTTCTTACAGTTGATCCATGGATAATTAAATATTTGCAAGGGGGAGAAATAATAACACACTGAAATGAATCCATCTTTATGTGTGATTGCCCTTCACTGGAGGAAGTAACCTTGGTTTTTTTGATGCCCTCACCAAAGCATGTGTTTAATTTAATAACTATATAACCACTTATTTTAATCAAATCACCTGGTATGTCAGAAGAGGGGTTCAAGTTCTTGAAGACATCCTATTTTGTGGTTTGATGGATTCTGAGTACAGTTCAGGATTAAGAATACTGAGTCACTAGGCAAAGTTGTTTTGAGTTGTCTAAAATGAAAAATTGAAATTAGGATAAAAGAAGAACTCCAGAATAAGCAACTGTGGCATAAAAATTGTTTTGAGTTGAAGTCATTTGAGTTCCTAAAATCCCTCATCTGTCCAAAGCAAAGCTTCCCCAAAGAACTCAGTTGTCATAAATATCCTCCCTGGGAGCAACTTTAATTTTATTTTCTACAAGATGAGAAGTGGGCACTGTACTCAAACATTGTCATAAAACTATCATCTCTCTCATTTGTTTTCCTAAGAGTCTATCATATCTATCTATCTATCTATCTATCTATCTATCTATCTATCTCTCTATCATCTATCAAATCTATCATCCATTTATCATCTATCTGATATGAGCCAAATGAAGAAGTTCCACCCCCCACCTTTTTTATAAGAATTTCTGGTCTCCTTTTCCATAGTTCAATTATCTCCCCAGTTTTACTATTTTTGTTCTTAGAATTTCCCCAGTGTCTCTTACTTTAGCTCATCATTTTTATGCTAAGTCTCCAGCCTTATTCTAGAATCTGTATCTGCCACACATCCTGGAACCTGATTTGTGTTGTTGATTGTGGCCAAGTATTCTTCCCAGGCCTTCTGGACTCAACTCTTGGGCTGATAATGTCCCAGAAAAACTAGTAGAAGAGTGGTAGAAGAGTGGGGGGCGCACCAGATTGAATAGAGTTTCAGTGATTTTGGCCAATGTGTTCAAATTCATTAACTGTATCTGTCTCTCCTTATTTAGGGGCCATTAGCACGTGAAATATACCCCAGCGAGGCTTTCAGATCATCCCAGCCAACAAAGTCAACCCTATCTTCGGGGCTGATCTCAAGACTCCCTTCCTCCATTTTAGCCCAGTTAGGAAGAGAGCTCTGTGAAACCCAAATTTGCAGGGACAACGGCCATGTTCAGCAAGAAGCAGACACAGAAAATGAGACCTTCAGCCCCTCAGCTTCTCACATAGATTTATGGGATCACATCTCTCAAGAGAAAACAACTGGCAGGCAGTTGGAACAGGGGAGTCGCAGGGACCCCTCCCATAAATCTTATATTGCTGGGATAATTACTACCCTTTCAGAAGACCTCACTACAGATCAAGTAACCATAGGAGGCAATATGATCAGTAGTGCCTCACACCACAAGTGTCCACTCCCAGAGACTGCTGAAGCTCAGCCCCTGAAGATAAATCATCCTGACAAAACCTCCTGGGAAAAGAAAGATAAGATCCCAATGAGAATTAACTAGTGCTTGACACAGGCACAAAGCATTAGACCTCGTCATTAGCCTGACCCCCAGCCTCACTGTAATAAAATTATAATAAAACAGCCATAAAGGCTTGTCCCCCACCCCATGGGTTTTTCTGTATGCATTTTGGGAAGAAATATGCACACTTAAAAAAATGATATAATGATGCCCTTGTGAATCAAAAGACCCTCTTGATGTTTTATTTTAATTTTATTGCTTGAGAGATGGTGAGAAAGAGAGGAGGGGAAGGCCCAGAGCAGTTTCTATAGATGTACATCATTAGTTGTGACATAGTTGCATTCCACAGGTGGATGTGGGGTCATGCCAGGCAGGAACTGAGCCAGGGGCTTCCCATGTGGAAGATTAAAAACTTTCACTGTCATCTAAGTTCTACCATGGTTCAGCATATAGGTTTGCACGAACCAAAGCTGGGATTTGATCTCCAAATCTCATAGTTGCAAGGCAAGCACTCAACTGGCTAAGCTTTCTCAACATTTCTTGCTGTTTTCTTATGTTTATTTAAAATTTTACTTGAAATTCAACCAACTCTTTATCTTTTCTCCCTTTCTGGAGACTGATGTACACAAGGACATTATGTAAGTAAATTGCAGCAGCTGAGTCCTATATGTTTTCTTTAACTATAGCAAAAGAAAAAAAAATACATTATTCTGCTGCCCTGTTCTCTCTTTGTCCCTTTCAAAACAACCTTTAAAATTCTATCACAGGGGAAGCCGGGATGGCTCAGTGGGCTAAGCGCTCACTTTGCAGCGCCGGGACCAGGGATCGAATCCCAGCCCCAGCCCGTGCGGAACCATACGCTGAACTGGGAGCTCCCCCAGTTCAGTTCTCTCTCTCTCTCTCTCTCTCTCTCTCTCTCTCTCTCTCTCTGTCAAAAATAAATAAATAAAATTAAAAACAAAATTCTATCACAGCAATTGAATAAGTGTAGTTGTTAATTACATTTCTTTCTTTGCTTTGGAACAAGAAGGACCATTTATATCTCTTATCAGATCTCAAGAGTAGATCTTTTGCTGAAAAGCTGGAGGCCTAGAAGAAAAGAAAATTATACTGAAATATGTATATTTTCTGAGGATAACTATGAAAAGTGTGGGGTAAATAGAAAATACACTACTTACATAAAGATACCCTTTTCTAGTGTTACTGCCCTGGGAGGAGCAGCTAGAGGAAAGCCTAGCTCCTACTAGGCACACAGATAGATGTTCTGGATGCCACTGTCTCAGACATGGAAGATTGGCCATATAATAAAGCAAAATAAAAATTAAAAGTGCATATAATTTTTTACTCACATATCTGAAACTTTAATAAACTCTCCTGCTCTCCCCCATCAAAATCCAGGTGTCCCTATAACTAAAATGCAAGCTTTGGTTAACTTTCTTATGTATTGATAATTGCCCTGTTCAGGTATACTCTTAGAATTATAAGATAACTGGAGAAGTGAAGAAACAAAAAGAGGAAGAAAATTCTTGGTAACATTTATAGAGTCTCTATAGTGAACCAAGTATTGTATTAAGAGCTTTAATAAAAGCTGTTAAACAATTGTTAAAAATAAAACAATGGGACAAAATGGAGGTGCTTATGCTAAGCCTCACATCACCAAACTGAGAATTAACTGAGTTTTTGTTCTCCCAGAAATTGAATTTTTAAATCAATCAATCAGGAATCACCTGATCAACACTAATTAGGTAATCTGTTTGATAAACCTCTGCTACCTCCTAAGGTAACTTTGTAATACCCAACCTTCTTTTCTGCCTAGTATAACTTTCTTGTTCCAGTTCTCTTCTGCCGATAAAAGTTTTTTGTTTTGTACAGCTCCTTGGAGCTCCTTCCTATCTGCTAGATTGGATACTGCTCAATTAAAATCAATTTTTGCTCAAATAAACTTAAAAAACATGTTTTTAATATGCCGCAGTTTATCGTTCAATCCTGTATACTGGGAGTGTTGCAGTGGGAAAGATGTGTGCGGGGTAGTATATTGGGTGGGCAATGTGTAATGGGAAGAATGTGAGACAGAAAATCTGGGTGAAGGCATATATGCAACATGAGGAAATAGGGTGGAGGAGTGCAGTGGAGTGTGGGTAGGGGATGTAAGAACATGTAGGGTGGTAGAGGGACAATATCTGGCATCAATGAGATGAGTAGGCAAGATATCTGTACTCTGGGAAAAGACATTGATTGAATAGCAAGGAGCTTATGAGAAAGTATAAAAGGCAAGAAAGTGTGAAAAAGTTAGACAAATGGTGCCACTTCCTATTTTATATTTTACCAAGGGGCAAGGCTTTGTGGAATCTATGACTGGAATCCAGAAAGCTTTCCCAAATGTCTCCAAAATATATGAGAAACAAACAAAACACGTTAACATTACTGGGAGCTCATCCCATCTATTTGGCAGCAACTAACCTATATAAACTCACAAACGGCAATGCTGTTGAAGATATTTAGCTACAGAAACTTATCACTGTGTAATAGTTTCTGCTCAAGAAGAAATAGCAATCATGAGCAGGTTTAGTTAAAAGGTTTGAAAAATATATTTATGTAATTTTTACTTTCTACTGACTTCACAAATATTCCCTCCAAAATTTTTCTTTTTTAAGATTAATTTATTGCTTTTGACAGAGACACAGAGTGGGGCAGGGGGAGACCAAAGAGCAGTCTCCATAGTTGTATGTCATGAGTTTTCAACACGGTTTTGTCCCACATAGGTGTGTATGGGGCCATGTAGAATAGAACCTGGGCTGGGGGCCTCTTGCATGGGAGGCACACCCCCTCGAGCCAGGAGACAAACCACAGTGGAGAGGGAAAGGTGAGAACCCAACTGGGGACCTCTCACATGGGAAGCACACCTAGGTTTGACATAAGAGTCCTCATGGGTCCAGGCCGAGATTTTATCCATGGTCCCCAGGGCTACAAAGTGAGTGCTCAACCTGCTGAGCCATCTCAGATCACCCACCAAAAAAAAAAAAAGAAATTTACATAAGTAATTTTACTAATACTGTACCAGTAAAACTTAAATTACAATAGCAAAATGGCTTTAGAAGAAAAATGATAACAAAAGATCTGAACAGAGGGCCCAAACATATACTATTTTGCTTAATAAAACTCAATATGTAATAAAATCAAAAGAAGTACAAATATGACTCAAAGGGTTATACGTCACAGCTGGGGTTAACCAATCTGGGTGATTCAGAGGAATTTATAAAATCTTTTATTACCTCTATGGAGCTTGAAGCCTTTTATTTGTATTACAGTGGCTGTCTTGATTAACACGGAAAGGACGGGTCTTACTGGAAAGTAAGTCCTATAAATCTTATTAGGAAAATATTAAATCCTCTTTCCTCTGTAAGGTAGGAAAATATATTTTTTCTCTACCTTTTTGAGTTCTTGGTTGTGATCTCCTATAAAAAGAGGCAGACTAATAAGAGAAAAAAAGTTTATTTTATGTGTTGTGCGTTGGTTTGATAGGATTTTAAATCCACTTGTGTATGATAAAAATAAAGTTGTTTTTATAAGTAGAGTTGTTTGGATATAAGTGAAGTTTTTGTACCAGGATGTAATCCTAAACATCCATGGTTGATGAACACAAGGCACCTCATCTGTGAAGGTGAGGGCGTATAGATCAAGGTGACCAGACGTCCCGCTTTTGGCGGGACAGTCCTGATTTTTAACAATTTGTCCCGTGTCCCGCGGCGTTTTAAAAAAGTCCCAATGTTTGGATAGAATGCACAACAAGCTAGGGAACGGCAGGAGAACAGGAAGGGAATATACGGTTTTCGGCAGCCATGTGGCTATTTCGCCAGGATATGAGTTTTATATTATTTTTGTTAATTTTATAATGTTAAACTTTAATAATAACAAATAATTGTTGAGAACTCATTATCGAGAACTGCTTATCAAACTTCACATTGTTGATCAGTTGTTAGAATTCGACCACCATTATTTGAACTTAATGAACAATGGCATTTTTTGGCATTGGCAACTACGAAAACATTTTGTAACTGTCTCTCAGATGATACACATCATACTGCGTGCTAGTGCTAGTTAAATAAGTGATGTCAACAAATCAGCTATTCAGATAATTTAGGTAAGTAATTTACGTATTTATTTCATAAATACATAAATTTTCTTGAGTTTAGCAGACAGTACTTGTATTATTTATATTTTATAGTCGCGGCAAAAAAGTCTAGCGCCAGCCTTGAAAGTGACACTTACAACTTAAGTTATGGCAAATTCAGAGGAAAATAATACAAGTTAGTATTGTTATTATTTAGAAAGAAATATAGGATTACAATTAAAATAATTTTTAAAATATAGTTACTTTATAACAATCAAATAAATTTAATTTATAAACTAACAATAAAATATGTTCATGTAATTATGTACCTACTTACTGTGTTTTTAAGAAATATGTAAATAATTATTTATAATATAATTTTAAATTATTTTTTTTTAGATTTTTAACATAATGAATAAGAAAAGAGGATGCTAATTCAACCATGATCTAAGAAGTGAATTTCCTTTTATTAAAAAAACCAAAAGCGATTACATGGTAAAATGTGAGAAATGTAATGGTGAATTTTCTATTTCACACGGCAGGAAGAATGATATTTCAAAGCACTTGGAAACACGGAAACATAAAAGATATTTAAATACTGCTGCATCTTCCTCCAAAATACAGGAATTTTTTCGGAAAACAACTTATGGAGACGAAGAAAAGAAATTAGCATTAGCAGAAGGACTTATGTCTTTTTATGCTATTAATCACAATCATTCCTTCAGATCTATGGACTGTACATCACAAGTTGTCAAAAAGTTATTCAACAAAAAATTTACCTGTGCTAGAACAAAATCCGAGGCAATTGTGTGTAATGTGCTTTCCCCATATGCATTTTCGGAATTAAACAAAAATCTAGAAAAAATTAATTTCATATCAATATATTCTGACACATCTAATCATAAGGATATAAAGTTATTCCCAACCATTATTAGATTTTTTGATTCGGAAACTGGAATAAAAATTAGAATTTTAGATTTTTCTTTGCCCGGCGAAACTTCTGAAATAATTTTCAGTTCCATTATTAATATTTTGGAAAAAAAGAATTTAAAACATAAAATGATTGCATATTGTGCAGACAACATGAACGCAAATTTTGGAGGGAAAGCAAGAAGAGGTACAAATAATATTTTTTATAAATTAAACAAAAACCTTAATCAAAACATTATTGGTGTTGGTTGTGCAGGGCACATAATACATAACGCCATTCAAACAGCTGCTGACTTGCTGTCCGTAGATGTGAAAAATATTGCTATTAAAATGTATTCTTATTTCTATATATACACTGTGCGCGTTGAAATGCTTAAAGAATTTTGTGAAACTGCGGAAGTTGAATATCAGAAAATACTTGGACACAGTAAAACACGCTGGTAAGCTCTTTTGCCAGCTGTCGAAAGAATTTTCAAAATATACGATCCTTTGAAATTCTACTTTCTATCACAGGACAAATGTCCTAGAATTTTAGAAGAGTTTTTTGAAAAAGAATGTTCAAAAATTTGGCTAGAGTTTGTACACAATCAAGCAGCTTTTTTTCAAAATGCTATAAAACTTACTGAAGGTGACAAAATTTCGGTAATCGAAGTAGCAAATGAAATTAATAATTTAAAATTTCAGTGTCAAGAGCGGTTAGAAAATAATTTTCTTCTGTTAACTATCTGTAATAGTATAAGCCAACTAGAAGAACAAGGTGCAATAAATTGTGCAGATATCATGACTCACATTAAAAGGTTCTATAGTAACTGCATAGATTATTTAGAAGAATGGACGGTACATTACAATGATATTGAACATTTTCATTGGGTTACATTAAAACAAGAACTTAATTAGAATGTTGTGCAAAAATCATTTGCTCATATTACTCAAAATTTCCCATATAGTAATATTTCCAAAAATGATCTTTTTAATGAGGTATCATTATTAAAAATATATATTGATAAGGAAAAAGTTAAATCTTGGACATCAGAAGAAATCACAATAGAGAACAAATGGTTAGAAATTTTTCATCATTTTGAAACAAACCATGTTTCATACAATAATGCACTAAAAATTGTGGAATATGCGCTGTCCTTACCAGGAACTAATGCTGAAACTGAACGTGTTTTTTCTACGGTAAATAAAGTGTGGACATCAGAAAAATCACAATTAAGTGTTGAGACTTTGAAAGCCATTTTATGTGTGAAATATAATTTAACAACTTCTTGTGAAAATTTTCATGACCTTTTAAACAGCGACAGCAATCTACTAAAAATAATTCACTCAAATGAGAAATATGCCAAAGAATAAAATAATACTATACATAATTTTTATGTATTATATTTGTAAATTGTACTTATGTTGAAATTTAAAAAAATATATTACAATACTATTTTTGCGTTCTATGAAAACTTTTGTTGCTCCATATAGACCAAATTTTTAATCAAGAACCCCCTCCCCACTCCCAGTTAATGGTGTCCCGCTTTACCAATGTTAAAATCTGGTCACCTTAGTATAGATAGACATGTGGAGAAGCAACTATTGTTAAGAGACATTTAGTCTAGACTATAAAAATCAAGAATTTGTGAGGACTATCCATGAGTTTGGTCTTGGAGAGACAACTCTTGACTGTTGTAAATAGTTTTCCAAACATCTTGGGACACTAGCTCTTGCCTGGGTAAAGCGACTCTACCTATCAGCAGGGCTGAAAACTATGCAGTGGCCCTGTGAAGCAGATTATCTTGCCCACAGACACCAGCATCTTTGTTCTCTAGCAACATGCTATATCAATAATGAACTGTAATTTTGCGCTGGCAGCCAGACTTCAGCTCTTGGTTTACTAAGCAAACTCTCCCGAGAACCAACTCACAGAAAGGTACACCTCAAAACAAATTTAGACATTAGTTCTTTCATCACCCCCTTGCCTGGAACAATAGTAGTAGGATTAATTTACGATTGGTTAGAGCAGGGGTGGCCAACTTTTCTGTATATAAGATCTACTTTTTATCTTAAAAGTGTGTCGCGATGGACTTGTTGTCATAGGTGTAGTCTAAGGGGGAAGAAGGGGTGTGAAATGCATACTATGTTTATACACTGTGTTTCAGTATAAGGTGCATTCCAGCAAGGTATGGGTAGATAAGTAAAACATATGTTCAAAACTATTTTTTAAAGAATAAGACTGCTTGGGGATGCGGGATGGCTCAGAAGGTTGAGCACTCTTCTTGCAGCCCCAAGGTCCGAGGATCGAATCGCGGCCCCG
>PVKE010050310.1:0-10989 GCA_004027555.1 Craseonycteris thonglongyai | reverse complement strand
TGCAAGGTCCTTTACTAAAGACTGCCCCTGATCTTCTGGAGGGGCTTTGGATTCTGAGGTGTGCATTGTGTTTGATGTGGTTCTTTTTGCTTTACGCATGAGTCTGTTTTCCCTCTGGGGGTTTGCCTATCAGATGGGCTTCTCTTTATTTTTTCTTTTGGGCTCAGTTGTGGGAGAAGGAGATTTTGGGAGAGGGTTGAGGGAAGCAGACAGCTTCTGTGTCCTGGGGCACTTCAGGTGGCTGTCTTAGCTGTTACATAGCAGGGTAGTAAAGGTGTGGCCAGGGGTGGGGGCATGTGAGTCGGAGCTAGGGCGGGCCTGAGACACAATAGCAGATTCCTCTTTCAGCAGGGGGGCTGGTTGTTCAGTGCAGGCGGTGCGAAGGAGCTCTGGTCTTTCTTTCCACTGCCCGGCTGCCCCTCCTTCAATCGTATCTGTAAGCCACGCCCGCAGGGCAGCACTTGGATGGGCTGGGGCTTCGCAGAGGCCCCAGTCGGCCGTGCAGTCCCACCCTCAGGCAATGACACCGCGGCGACCTGGTCGGCAGCCCAGTTGCGCGCGGGCTGCAACGCCCCAGAGGCCCGGTGGGCGGGATGCCAAAAGCCCAGTTGCATGCTCTCGAGCAGGCAGCAGTGCTGCAGCGGCCAGCTGGGCAGGGCGCCGAAAGCTGGTCTTGCATGCAGGCAGCAGCGCTGCGGCGGCCTGGTGAGCAGGGCACCAAAAGCCGGGTAGCGTGCTGTCGAGCAGGCAGCGGTGCCGCGGCGGCCCAGTGGGCGGGGCGCTGAAAGCCCTGGTGCATGCATGCAGCGATGGGCAGCGGCCCAGTGGGCGGGGCGCTGAAAGCCCAGTTACGCACCTGCGCGCTGGCAGCGGTGTTGCCGCGGCCTGGTGAATGGGGCGCCGAAAGCCCAATTGTGCACTGGCAAGCAAGCAGCAGTGTAGCGGTGGCCCAGTGGGTGGGGCGCTGAAAGCCCAGTTGCGCGCTGGCAGCAGTGCCGCAGCGGCCTAGTGGGCGGGGCGCTGAAAGCCCTGTGGTACAGGCCGTAGCTCAGGCGGCAGCCGCTCTATACTTCCGGCTCTGTTGGGACCGCCGGATTCACTCTAAGCACATCCAATGCCGCTATGCCCACTCAATCCCCAGCCCTCACTCCAAGAGCCCTGTCCTCAGAAGGCGCTCCTTCACAGTCAATCTCCTCGGTAAATCAGGGGTGCTGAGCTGTTGTGGGCTGGTGCCCTGCTCTCACCCCGCCCACCGGGAAGTGCAGCCACCCTGCTCCACAGTCCCTGTTCCACTTTAGGCTCTGTGATCTGATTAGGGCACTGTGTGCTGTCCCTTGAGTTCAGATGTTAAATTGTCCACAGTCTTGTGGGGATTCCACACTCCCTAGGTCTCGGGTTCCAGCCCGCCCTCGATCCAGCTCCACTTTGACTGTAGTCCCCCAGTCCTCCTTTGTTTTTGCCAGCCCCGGGCCACGCTCCGAGCCTCTGTCCCCGAACCGCTGCTTCCGTTTTCCTCTCCCGCTCTCCCCTTTTTTTTCAAACCTTTGGGTGTTGTTCCGTGTTGTGTGGTTCTCTTAGTTGAGGTTTCTTCTCAGGGTTTCCCCTGTGGATTCCCCTCTGTTCACAAGGCCCTTCCCAGGCAGTTATCGGCGTTCTCCTCTCATGCTGCCATCTTTGATGTCCCTAATTTCTTTTTATGGAATTTTATTCCCTTATTCCTTTTTCTACAATATTTCATTGTATTGATATATACCACATTTTATTTATACATTCATCACTTGATGGACATTTGGGTTGTTTCCACTTCTTTGCTATTATGAATAATGCTGCTATGAACGTTTGTGTACAAGTTATTATGTGAACATGTTTTTAGTTCTTTTAGGTATATGCACAGGAGTAGAATTACTGGAGTCTGTAGGAATTCCATGTTTAACTTTTTGAGGAACTGCCAAACTGTTTTCCAGAGCAGTTGCATCATTTTAAATTCTGACTATAAATGTATAATGGTTCCACTTTCTCCACATCCTCAATGACATTTGTTACTGTACTTTTAAAATAAATTATAGCCATCTTAGTGTATGTTAAGTAGTATCTCATTGTAGGTGTTCCCTACTGATTGATGATGCTGATCATCTTTTCATGTGCTTATTCACTATTTGTATATCTTCTTTGGAGAAATGTATTTTTTAATTCTTTCCATTTTTTAAAAGATTTATTTTATTGTGTTAAGAGGTGAGAGAAAGAGAGAGAGACAGAGACAGAGAGAGGAGGGAGGGTCCAGAGCAGTCTCCAACATTATACATTAGTTGTGACATGGTTTCATTCCACAAGGTGGATGTGGGGTCCTGTGGGGCTTGAACCTAACCACGGGCTTCCTATATGGGAGGTGAGAACCCTCGCTGCCATCCTGTTAGTCGCCAGTTGTGCCATAGTTCAGCACATGGGTTTGCATGGGTCAGGGCCAGGATTCGATCCCTGGTGCTTGTGGTTGCAAGGCAAGTGCTCATCCTGTTGAGCTATCCCTGCATACCCTAAATTCTTTCCATTTTTAAATTGGGTTGGTCTATTAGGGTCTTTTTGTTGTTGAGCAAATATATTTTCTTCCAGTCAGTAGACTGTCTTTTCACTTTTGATAGTGTTTTTTAAGGTATAATAGTTTTTAATTTTGGTGAAATCCAGTTTACTTATTTTTACTTTTATTGCTCTGCTTTTGGTATATATCTAGGATATCATTGCCTAATTCAAGGTCACAAACATTTACATCTATGTTTTTTTCTAAGAGTTTTATAGTTTTATCTCTTACATTTAGGTCTTTGATTCACTTTACATTAATTTTTATATATTGTATAAGGTAGGAATACAACTTTACTTTTTTTTAAAGATTCATTTTTATTTATTTTTTGACACAGAGAGAGAGAGAGAGATAGAGACAAAGACAGAGAGAAGGGGGAGGGCCCAGAACAGTCTCCATAGTTGCACATTATTGGTTTTTCCACATAGTTTCATTCCACAGGTGGGCGTGGGGCTGCACAGGGCAGGAATTGGGCCAGGGTCTCACCCCGGTGAGAACTGAACTGGGGGCACTCCCCAGTTCAGCATATGGGTCCACTTGGGCCAGGGCCAGGATTCGATCCTCGGTCCCTGTGGCTGCAAGGTGAGTGCTTAACCCACTGAGCCATCCTGGCTTCCCCACAACTTTATTCTTAAACATATGGATATCTATTTTACCCCAGCATCATTTCCCACTGAATTGTCTTGACATTCTTGTTGAAAATCAATTCATCATAGAACTATAGGTTCTTTTTTGAATTCTCAGTTTCAGTCCATTGATTCAAGGGATTCCAATGAGCCATTGTCTATCCTTAGCCCAGTAGCAGACTGTTTTTATTACTGTAGCTTTCTAGTAAGTTTTGAAATTGGAAAGTGTGAGTTCTCCAACTTTGTTCTTTTCCAAAATTTTTAGCTATTCTGAGTCCCTTGAATTTTCATATGGAGTCTAGGATTGGTTTGTCCATTCCTGCAAAAATGGTGTGTAGAATTTTGATAGGGATTATATTGAATCTATAGATTAATTTGAAGATTATTGGCATCTAGCAAGTCTTCCAGTTCAGGAACACAGTGTTCTTTTTCTTGTTTTGATCTTTAATTTCTTTCAATAATGTTTTATAGTTTTTCTTGTATAAATCTTGTATTTTCTTTTAAACATTTATTTCCAATATTTTTTTCTTTTTGATGCTATTATAAATGAAGTTATTTTCTTAACTTTTTTTTTTTTTAATGTGGGAGGTCTCAAACCTTGTTCTAGGCCTGCTGGTGTCTTTTTTTTTTTTAAGATTTATTTTATTGATTTTTGACAGAGAGAAACAGACAGAGAGAGACAGAGAGAAGGGGGAGGACCCAGAGCAGCCTCCATAGTCGACATTAGTTTTCCATATGTTTCACTCCACAGGTGGGCATGGGGTTACGCAGAGCAGGACTTTTAAAAAAGATTTGTTTTATTGTTTTTTTGAAAGGTGAGAGAGAGAGAGAGAGAGAGAGAGAGAAGGGGTAGGGCCCAGAGCAGTCTCCATAGTTGTACGTCATTAGTTGTGACAGTTTCATTCCACACAGGTGGATGTGGGGCAGCCCAGGGTGAGAACCTAACTGGGAGCCTCCCACATGAGAGGCAGGAACCTTCACTGCCTAGTCATCCTGGTGGTTACCAGCTATGCCGTAGTTCAGCATATGAGCCTGCATGGGTAGGGGCTGGGATTTGATCTCTGGACCTCGTGGTTGCAAGGCAAGTAAATGCTCAACCTATTGAGCTATCCCAGCATCCTCTGTTTTCTTAACTTTTAAATTATTCATTACCAGTAAGTATACAGAAATACATTGATTTTTGTATATTGTGTATCCTGCATCCTTGCTAAGTTCATTTATTAGCTCTAATAGCATATGTATTCCTTAGAATTTTTTTTATATACAAGACCATGTCATCTGTAAATAGAGATTGTTTCGCTTCTTCTTTTTTATCTGGATGCCTTTTTTTTTCTTGCCTATTGTCTTGGCTAGAATCTCTAGTATAGTGCTGAGTAAAATGGAGAGACCAGACATCTTTGTCTTACTTCTGATCTTTGGGGAAAGCCTTCAGTCTTTCACCATTAATATAAAGTTAACTGTGTTTTTTTGTTTGTTTGTTTGTTTTGAAGATTTACTGTTTGAGAGAAAGGGAGAGACAGAGAGAGAGAGAGAGAGAGAGAGAGAGAGAGAGAGAGAGAGACAGACAGAGAGAGAGAGAGAGAGAGAATGAACAAGGGAGCCCAGAGCAGTCTCTATAGTTGTATTACTATATTATTAGTTGTGATATGGTTTTATTCCACACAGGTGGATGTGGGCTGCATGTGGTGGAAACCAAGCTGGGGGCCTCCCACGTGGGAGATGAGAACCTTCACTGCCATTTCATCTTGGTAGTTACCAGTTGTACTACAGTTCAGCATATGGGTTTACATGGGCTGGGGTGGGAATCGAACCCCTGACCTCGTGATTGCTGGGCATGCACTCACCCACTGAGCTATCCTGGCATCCTCAACTGTAGTTTTATTCATAGGGTTCCTTTATCAGGTTGAGGAAGTTCCCTTTGATTCCCAGATCACTTGGTGTTTTTATGATGAAAGGGTGTTGGATTTTGTCAGATGCTTTTTTGTGTGTCTCTTGAGTTGATAATGTGTTTTTTTTGTCCTTTATTCTATTAAAATGGTATATTATAATGATATTCATATATTGAACCAATCTTACATACTTGGGATAAATCTCATTCATGGTATATAATAATTTTTATTTGTTGCTAGATTTGGTTTGATAGTGTTTTGTTTATAGCTGGGACTTCCTGCAAAGTGTGTTTAGATCTTCTGACATTGTACAGAGGCAATTAGAAGGTGCCTTATATTATTTCACTAATTGCTCTGTGTTCTCACCATGCTAAAAGCCTTACATACTTTATTTTATTTAAACTGTACCTTTGTGCTAGGTGGAGGTCGCTTAATTTTTTACTATATACTAGGTAGTGGTGTTTCTATATTGGAGATGAGAGAATGAAGAGGCAGAGATTTTTGTGGGGGGAGTTGTTCACCTGCCAGACATATAAAAGGATAGTACAATCATGCACTGTCCTTAATACTTTTCTAAAAAAGATTTATTGTTTTTCACAGACAGAGAAAGACAGAGACAGAGAGAGACAGAGAGAAGGGGAGCCCTCAGAGCAGTCTCCATAGTTGTACATCATCAGTTTTGGAAATGGTTTCATTCCACACAGGTGGGTGGGGGCCATGCAGAGCAGGAACCAGGTCAGGGGCCTCCAGCATGAGAGGCACGCCCCCTTGAGCTGGGGGCAGAATCAGGGGGGGGCAAGAAATGAACTGGGGGCCTCCTGCACATACCAGTTTAGCATTTGGGTTCGCACGGGCTAGAGTCAGGATTCGAACCTTGGTTCCCAGGGCCGCAAAGTGAGTGCTTAACCCACTGAGCCATCCTGGCTTCCCCAGTCCATAATACTTGATAATAGTAATAAAATGATTTTATGAGGATTCAGCTTCCTAAAGATGATTGGAATTTGATAAGAGATGGGCTGGCAAGTTTGTCATTGTGGACAGAAAAAGTGGTAAAAGTAGACTTTAGAGAGGAAAAATAGGAGGTAGGATGTCTTTGGATTAACAAGTTAATGTAGTTCTGCTGAATAGGAGAGAGGTATGGTAACAAAATTCTCCATAGTGATTATAATTGTATGCCACTTAAAAATGGGGGGTACATTTTGAGAATGCATTGTTAGATGATTTCATTATTGTGTGAACAGCATAAAGTGTACTTAGAAAAATCTAGATGGTATAGCCTACTATACACACCTAGGCTATATGGTATAACCTATTGTTCCTAGGCAACAAGCCTGTATAACATCTTCCTGTACAAAACAACACAAGATTAAATCAAGCACAAGAGAAAATGATGCAATGAAGAGACGTGGTAACCATGAGATGTGTGAAGCTGCTGCTGATGTCACACGGCATACTGTTTACAGCAAACTTTTTTTTTATAAGTAGAAAGAGTATGCTCTGAAAAAGTGATAAAAAAGTATAGTAAATTCATAGACCCGTATCATAGGAATTTATTATCATTATCAAATATTATGTTCTTTCTGTACATAATTATATGTGTGATATACTTTTATATGACTGGCAGTACAGTAGGAATTTTTACATCAGAATCACCACACACATGTGAGTAATGAGTTGTGCCTCGATGCTATGGCAGCTACATCACTAGCCAATAGGAATTTTTCAGCATCATTATACTCTTATAGGACCACTGTTATAGATATGGTTCATCATTGACATTATGCAGAACATGACGACTTCTGATGGAAACCAGGGTGAGGCAGGAGGGTGTGGTAAAGAGCTTTAATGGTAAGTTCTTAGCAATGTAAGTTCTATTTCTTAAAGTGAGCGCTAGGTCCATGAGTGTTCTTTTTATTAGTAAGCTTTTTATATAAATATCACATATTTAAATATATCCAATATTTCATTCAGAAAAGGAAGATATTTTTTAAAAGTAGAGGAATAAAGAAAGAGAATCAGGGAAAAGCCGGGACGGCTCAGCGGGTTGAGCGCTCGCTTTGAGGCCACGAGGACCGAGGATCGAATCCCGGCTCCGGCCCAGGCAGGACCCACATGCTGAACTGGGGAGTTCCCACAGTTCGATTCTCTAGCTGTCTCTGTCTCTGTCTCTGTCTCTATCTGTCAAAAGTAAAATAGAAATAAATATGCACTGAAGATAAAACAATTACTCTCTATAAATATAAAAAGATATAAAAAAAAAAAAAAGAATGAGAATCAATCCCAGAGAGGAACTACTGTGTTAACAAGGAAAAAGCCAGGCAGCCTTTGCTTAATATATGTTGTATTATAGTCATCTTGGCCTTCTGGTGTTATTAGGGAAATATGTGCTAATTTATTCTCTTCCATAGCCTATAATTGACAGGTAATTTTTAGAGCTAGGCTTTGGGAAGAGGAGAAAAGATGAAGCTTTCAAACAGATTTTGTTTCTACTTCTCAGAGGAGAAAGTGGTGGGTGTGGGAGTGGGAGCTCATATGTCCAGGCATCAAACTTGGCAGACAACACCCTCGGAGCAGATGGAGTGAGGATTTCATCGCCTGACAGACTGACTCAGACCTGCCTCCCTGCAGCCAGACACTACTGAGTATGGCATAAATCTTTGTCAAAAGCTGCAGGATCATGTTATTTCTTCTTCTACTCTAGTAATGCTGAACTCTAACCTTCCCGTATAAAAAGCTGCCCAGGATTAAGGCCAACCAAGTGTTCCTGCAAGGAGCTGATATATTTGCCCTCAGTTGTTCTCAGTGATGGTGGCTTTGGTGTAATGCATTTGGTGGGCATTTCTTAGGCTGAAGTATTTAAGTAGTTAAGCAGAAGTGTGACTTCTAATGGATGATTCACCCCCCCCCCCCCCCCAATCCATGCTGAGGATTTTTACAATGGATTGGATTGCCTGTGTATCCTCTGTATTTCTTTTCTGCCCTGAGATTGTGAGAAATGTGAAATAGAATCTTCTGTATAGTCCAGTGATTGGTTTAGTGAGGTTAGCATGGGAAATAACCCTTAGAAAGACTTAGAATTATTGCCTAAGAAGTAAGTGGTTTCAGAAATTACAGATCTTGCTGCCAGTCACGACTTTAGTAACCATTGAAGATGAACATGTTCTGGATTAGAGCCACAGGCTTTTAGTTGGTGTCCTTGCCTTTAGTCTCTCTCTCCTGCCAACTTAGACTGTAAATGCTGCCAGGCTTTTTCCTCTACTAAAATCCCTGCTTTCATTACAGCAGTCTCCATTCGGGTACCTCCAGTAACTACTGCTCTGCATCAAGTCTAGACATACTGTCTAGCTTTGAAATTTGTTATATCTAGTCTTAATGCCTTCTCTTCCTCCCCAACATTCATTCCTTTTTTCTCTAGCTAAAACCTGCCTGTCCTATAAGGCTTAGCTCAACTTCTTTCTCCTTTAAGCTGTCTGCTCTGTTTTATCACACATATGTAGTAATTTCCAAATAATTTAGTGGTAAATTGTTCCATAATCTTTATTTATATTATATATTAATGTTGGACTGTGAGCCCTTTGAAGTTATGGACAATGTTTTCTTCTCCTATCTTCCCATGGTATTTAAGATGGCACCTGGCACATATCAGTACATTTGTGAACTAATAAAACATTGAAAGCTTTTCAAATAATATCTAGTATTTGTATGTTATTTTAGATTTCACAAAATGCTTTCACATTTATTACCTTATGTAATTGTTCCCCAAATTTTTGATATTGCCATTTAAAAATAAAGAAATTGAATTTTAAGGAGTTGATATAATTTACCCAAGGTCTCAAGAGTTGTTAACTGATACACTTGCAGACAGAACTCTAGCCCACGTTTTTAGATTTGTTGAAAATGCCAGCTTGCCTCAGGTTTTCTTAAAAGCTCAATTTTGCTTAAGGGATTTATAGATATTGTTATTCAGTACCATGGAAATATTCTGGGAGTGCATTGAAAAGTTAATGTCTTCCTAAGAACTAGACAGTTATAAAAGGTGTGAATATTTCAGACTCAAATGTATTTGAAGAAGGAAAGTGTAGTGGGTTGAATAGTGTTGCCCAAAACCTTCATGTCCACCCAACACCTCAGAATGTGACCTTTTTTAGAAATAGGGTGTTTATACATGTATATTAGTTAAGGATCTTGAGATAAAATCATCCTATATTTAGGGTAGACTCTAAATCTTGTGACTGGTTTCCTTATCAGAGAGAGGACACAGAGAGACAAAACAGGACAAGACCTTGAGAAAATGGAGGCAGAGATGGGAGCTTATAGATACGAGGAGCTGGAAAAAGCAAGGAACTGAAGGTCCCCTGCAGCCTTCGGAGGGAACATAGCCCTGCCAACACCTTGGTTTCATACTTCCAGCCTCCAAAACTATGAGGGAATAAATTTTACATATATTAAGCCACTACTTTGTGGGCATTTTTTAAGGCAGTCTTAGGAAACTAATTAGGGAAGAAAAGTTAATATTTACTGAAAGTTCTCTTATATACCAGGCATATTATCTGCTCTTTAATATGTTACTTTATTTGCTCTCCCAACAACTTTATGTGGGTAGGGATTATTTATATTTTACAGGTCAGAAAACTAAGGCTCAGAAAGATAAAATAGAAAGCTCATGTTTTAAGAATAGTCTATCATTTTGTTTTTAACTATATACTTTCTTCTGTTGATTGCCTGAGGAATTTTATTTTGTAACCCTTACCCCACCCCCCCACCCCGAGTGACTGGGCACTGAATTGTCATGCTCCATTCCTAATAGATTGGTTAAAGATGTGAAAGGTGGATTAATTAAAAGAGGGCCAGAAATCTCATATGGCCTTTCTTCTAGGATTGACTTTTAGCATCTGTCTCTCCCAACATCTTTATCTATTCATCACCCCCTACATATTCACACTTACTTCATGAAACTTTTCTAAATTTCTGTTTACCTATTATAATATTAATATTCTCTCCATCTCTATCTCCTTATCTCTCTGTCTCACTTGAAATTCCATAGCAGCTTATCTGGTTCACTTTTATTGTTCTTATCACAGTCTGTCTTTTATATGTGATTTCGGCCTGTTTCTTATTTGCTCAGGTATATTGTAGGCTTCTTGAGGATGAGGATTTTGTCTTGTTTGTTTTTGTATCTTTCGTATTGCCTACTAGATATTCCTTCTCATAACATCTGATATTGAATAAGATAAAATTGAATTTCATACCGTCATTAAGTTCCTCACAAAACAAAGGAAAACAGCTCAAACCATTTTGGAAGAGGTTAGTTAGCAGTTTATGGGATTGTTGCCCTGGGAAATCCATGGTTTATAAGTAAGCACAGCCTTTTCAAACAAGGCAGAGAGTTGAATAAAGACGACCACCATCTAGGGCAGGGATTCCCAACCCCGTGCCCGCCCGTGGCCCGATTTGTGTGCGCCCGCCATTATTTGACTGCATCAGAAGTTTTTCATAAACACTTAAGTAAAACTATAATTTATTTTTATACATTTGTTAGAATTTTAAAATATTGTTTGAGTATCTACACAGGTTTATTATATTCGTTGGTATGTTTGCGATATCGTATGTAGAAGTTTTTCCCTAGCTTTCGCCTTTGTACATGTCGCGTCTTGTTTAGCCGCTGCACTCTTTAAACTCTCCTCCACCCAACCGGGACACGCGAAGTTGCCATTTTGATTGCGGTTGCTGGACTGATCGGGTCGTGACGGTTAGCTAGGATCACAGTGTTTTGATATACCGGTATTCGATTTTAAATGAACTAAAAGTGAGGTAGGTAATCTATTATTATGGTGGCAATTTGATATGATATTGTAGTTCTATAACTATTTTTATTTTTATTTTTTTAGTCCTAAAATGAGTG
>PVKE010050309.1:0-10998 GCA_004027555.1 Craseonycteris thonglongyai | reverse complement strand
TCTTCAGTGCATATTTATTTTTATTTTACTTTTGACAGATAGAGAGAGAGACAGAGACAGAGACAGCTAGAGAACCGAACTGTGGGAACTCCCCAGTTCAGCATGTGGGTCCGCCTGGGCCGGAGCCGGGATTCGATCCTCGGTCCTCGGGGCCTCAAAGCGAGCGCTCAACCCGCTGAGCCGTCCCGGCTTTCCCTAAGGATATATTTTTTGACACTGCTCAAATCATCCTTACATGTGACACCCTGTTGCTTCTATGACCCAGGCTGGCCTATACCCAAGCTCTGTAATAGAATCTGAGAGAAGATTCTCTTTCCTTTGACAAAAACTTAACTTTCTGTTGTACACTGCCTATGTGGACTATGTAGGTACAGGCTAGAACACAGATCAGTGCTTTGCTGCTTGAATATGTCCACCTTCAAGGTGATTTTTCCTACCTATATAACTTTGGAATATGCTTTGGTGCATTAATGACAAGCATTAACTTTAGGGTCAAATAAATGATATTTTAGTTATGTAACTTGCTGATTCAATAACTTTTGTGAAATTGATTAACACTGCCAAGGCTCAAATTTAAAAGTCAATAATAGCAATTGTTTCCTCATTGGTTTATTATGATTAATTAATCCAAAGACCATAGCAAGTATTTAATAAAGGGTAATTATTACCATCCATGCTATTTATTATTCTTTGATTCCATTTATGTTAACTTTTCTCTTTGCCTCCAATATATGACTGGTGGAGTGTTGATGGTGACTACAGCAGACTTAGGGAGTCCATAGAGTATTTTTAGTTAGGAGGGTTGACTCAGACAGAGTTGGGTTTGAAGCTAACTGGGTGAGTTGTCCTCGGCACACCTCTATGTTTCAGTTTTCTTCTGTATAAAAAGGGCATCAAAATTTTGCCAAATCCATAGAGTTGATAAGAGAAGTAAAAGGGATGATAATGCCAGTGAAGGGTTTATCTCAGGGTTTGGCATGAGGTCAATTTACCATTAATACTGTTATTATTGAAAGTAGAAAAGAAGAGATGAGGAAATTGCAAATAGAGAGCAGAGAACATTTGACTTTATTTAGTAAATCATTAATAGAAGCCAACATCAAAATCCAAGTCTTTTGACCAGCACTCCAAACATTGGAATACACTATTTTCTAAGTCATCACAGGGACACCTTAAACAGAAATTCTCAAAATTTTCTGAATTTATAAAATAAAAAACACTGTATTTTTTATTTCCTAGAAATTGATATAGACTTGAAAGGACCCCTGTAGTAGCTTTTTACTGTCATCTGGCCTAAGACTATGTAGGGAAAAAAAACAAACTATTACCTTGAAAATATGTAGTCCTATATACTTCATTTTAAATCCGTTTTACAAATAGTTACATAGCATTTCCTATGGGCCAGGAACTAAGCCAAGTGCTGGGAATACAGAAATGAATGTGTGACCATGCTTTGTTGGTTTACAGTCTGGTAGAGTATAAATTAAGAAAGCACTTTTACATAGTTATCTTTCAATATTGACAGAAATGTGAGGCAAGTAGTTCAAGTATTATAGATACTGTTTGACAGAGGAGGCAGCTGATACTCAGAGATTAGCTCAAGATTAGGTCAAGCAATTAGTAGAAGTTAAGTTAGAGATTGTCTGATGGCAATGTTACAGGTAAGTAAAGTCCTGCTTTATTTGTGATTAAGCAAAATACATTTTCTGGATGATGTTAATGAATTATTATGGACAATTGTAATAGATAATTTTGGATAACTTACTGGTTGAATAACTTTGGTTAAATTAATTAACCCCTCAAAGCCTCAGTTGCTTTGCTGAAATTACCAAAATTAATTACTACAATATTAAATAAAGCAAAGAAAATTGTGGCCAAGGTTACATAGAGATGCGTAGTAACCAGGGAGGCAGTTAATCATAAAAAAATCAAGAGTCCCATCATGGTTATCATATCACATGAAAATAAAGTGTTTGGTCAATACTTTATATGTGTTTAAGTTTGTAGATTAATATATTAAGTGTGAACTAAAGAAATGTTAGAAAGAAGTTGTTAAAGACTCAAGGAAAGGAAGAGAAAACTGCTGTTTATTGGGCATTCACATCAGGGCTAAGTCACAAAGTAAAATGCTCAATATTGAAGGAGGTTCCAGATACTGCAAACACCTATGTAGAAATGTGTAAACAAATATGAGAACATGGCAAGTCATGCAAACTCTGAGCTTCTGTTTTCTCTTCTATAAAATCAGACGATTGCACCATTAGACACCTGAAGTTTCTCTCATCTTAATATTTTCATAGTTTTAAGAGCAGCCAACGTCTATTTTCTCTGATGGATATACATATTTTAGAAAAAAACGAGTGAGTGATGATTGAGTAAAAGCTAATAGGTGAAGCAAAAATGGCCTACAAAGCATTGACATCAAGGTGATGTTGGGCTGCATGCATGGTTTTACAGTTACTCGTCAGCTATCTTGAGGAGCTGAGTTGTTTTCAATTTGTTATCAAGGTAGAAGGCAATTTTCTAGGCAAGGACCCTATTCTCTTGAGACAACTACTACAACATGTTTGGTACCTGAAAGGCCCATAATCTACACTGAGCTAAAATAAGCTTATCAAAGACCAAATTCAGAAATTGTGTTATTCTTAGAAATGTGCAATTACCCTTCTTTCCCCAATGGGAAAGAATAGAAAGATGTTGACTAAATTGTTTACTTGATTGCACATATAGCATGTTCTCAGTTATCTATGTGAGTAATCCAAGTTGTGGGTAATTGATGAAAAATATTTCATATGAAGCTTGTCTCCAGGCCAGCTATGTTCCTAATTTTTATTGTGTATATATACACATATATTAATGTATCTATACTTAAACAAATATGTACCAAGCTAAATATATATGTATATATGTGTGTTGGTGTGTGTATGTGCATATTTGAAGGTACATATATTTAAATATATACATGCTGATACACACTGAACACACACACACATATATATATTTGAAAGTATACTAAAGTACAGTGGGAACACTTTTGGGATCATTTAATTTTTGGCATGTCTATAGCCTGAGTTCTTTCCTTCGTTAACTCACTGTGAATAACTGAGCTAGAAGGTTAGGCTCTGGGGAGAGGAGGTGGGGGCAGAGAGGCAGGGAGGCAGGAAGGCAGTGGTGGAAGGGCTAGTGTTCCCCATTGGGCTGCACTTAAACGGGCAGCCTGTTAATGGCAAGTGCTCTTTCTTGGTCCAAGCCTGAGTTCTGTCCTCTGAGACTGGCCTCTGAGCTGAGACAGATCCAGGGCAGGCAGGCACGCGGCTGGCCCTGAGGCTCAGGCCGCAGGCTGCTCAGGGACTCCTGGAGCACACGTTCCCCGGCTCCTGCTCAGCCGGCTGCTGCCAGCCTGTAGCTTCCCTCCTGCCAGACCCCTGGGCACGCTGATGGGAACAGCACAGTGACCTAATCCCTGCCCAGGGAGATCTGGGCCACATGCAGACAGAGGGAGAACCAGGGGATTTCAGCACTGTTTAGTATTGGAGGAGCAAAGGGGACAAGCCTGGGAGAAGCTTGGTTAATGGGTCCGGCTTGAAAGACGGTTCTGAAGTCTCTTGTTCTCCAAGCAGCTCCCAGGCAAGCTATTTCCACTCCTGAGCAGAAACTCTGGAAGAAAGGACTTTGACCTTTTCCTAGCTGCTGGCAAATAATCTGAGAAAGGGCACTGACCAACAGCGTGGGTTTCTACAAGGAAGAGAAAGTCAGACAGGTACTAAGAGAAACAGAATCTGTGAGAGTCAGAGCTCCAGGAAGGTCCATACAGAGAGAGTGGCATAGTCAGAGATACAGAAATTAAAACAGTACATACATGAACGTACCATGTTACCTTTTCTTATTTCTTACACTTTACTCATACGTTATCACCCTCATTGTCACTGCCCTGGTTCAGGCCCTCAGTATTTATCTGTCCAGACTCTGGCAATGGTGTTCTTTCAAACTTCCAATCCTTTTGCAGCCAATGTCTCCTTCCTTCCACAAATCTATCCTGATTGACTGTCTAAAAGTAAAGCCATGACTGTATCATATTTTCAGGTTAAAAACCTGCATTGATTCTCCAACCACTGTAGAATGAAACCCAAACTTCCCAGCCTAACATTTAACCTCTGTCCACAACTGGTCCTTGTCTGCATTTTCAGGTATATGTATTCATCGCTAATTCTCCCTTCACTTTTGTCAGAAGCCACCCATCCCTCTCCCCCCCCCCCACCTGCACATGTGTGCTGCCTCTCTGGAGCACTCTTCCTCTAGTCCACATCAAGTGAAGGTGCTCCCTCACCTTTGTTCCTGGTGATACCTCTCCCTGGAGTGCTCGCTCCTCCATCTTCACCTACTAGAATTACATTTATCCCTCAAAGCCTAGTAGAAAATTCCCCTTGATAAAATCTTGACCTAGTACAATAATAATATTACAATATTATTGCCCCCTTCTTTATATTTATTTAAACATTGCTTTCTTCGTTTGCTGTTTAAGGAATCAGGATGATTGCTCTTTGATGTAAAGTCATAATTTTCACCCATGTCTCCTCGACTAGTTTATAGGCTCCTTGAAACTGAAGTTATTTTATTAATAGCTTGTTATATTGACAGCTCCCAGTGCAGTACTTTCCATATAGCAAGGGGGAGATAAAGCAAACTATTTCTGAGGGGCTTTAAACATGTGCTTGGAATTGTGATGTTAACTTTAAATTCCCATAGGTTCATAAAACTTTGGGGGAAAAAGTGTTATTTTTTTCTACTTTATAGATGATCATAAGGATGTTCAGATAATGTCTAAGGCTACTCAACTCATAAAAAGAGAGTTATGAACTCAAAATGAATTAAAGACAAAATGTAAGAACTGAAACCACAAAACTCCTAGTAGAAAACACAGGAGGTAAACTCTCAGACATTCCCCTTAGTAATATTTTTTAAATGATATAGCTACTTAGGCAAGGGAAACAGAAGAAAAGAATAAACAAATGGGACTATGTCAAACTAAAGAGTTGTTTTCAGAGCAAAGGAAACCATCAACAAAACAGAAAGACATCCTACAAATGGGAGAAGGTATTCGCCAATAAAGCATCTGATAAAGGGTTAATATCCAAAATTTATAAGAAACTCATACAACTCAACACTAAAAAACCAAACAACCCAATTAAAAAATGACAGACTACCTGAATAGACATTTTCCCAAAGAGGACATAAAGATGGCTAACAGACACATGAAAAGATGCTCAACCTCAGTAACCATCAGAGAAATGCAAATCAAAACTACAACGAGGTGCCACCTCACTCCTGTTAGGACGGCCATCACAAATCAATTGACCAACAAGTGTTGGCGAGGATGTGGAGAAAAGGGAACCCTTGTGCACTGCTGGTGGGATGGCAAATTGGTGCAGCCACTATGGAAAACAATATAAAGTTTCCTCAAAAAATTAAAAATCGAACTACCTTATGATCCAGCAATTTCATTCCTGCATATTTATCCAAAGAAATCCAAAACACTAAGTCAAAAAATATATATGCACCCCTATGTTTACTGCAGTGCTATTCACAATAACTGTCAGTAGATGATTGGATAAAAAAATTGTGGTACGTTTATATAATGGAGTATTATTCTGTCATATAAAAGAATAAAATTTTACTATTTGCAACATCATGGGTGGACATAGAGGTTATTGTGCAAGTGAAATAAGTCAGACTGAGAAAGACAAATACCATATGATCTCACTTATATGTGGAACCTAAAGACCAAACAAAATAGATATAGGAGATGAATGGATTGTTGTTAGATGGGAAGGGGGTTGGGGAATGGGTGAGGAAGGTAAACAGATTAGGAAGTACAAATTGGTAGTTACAAAATAGTTACAGACATTGTAAAATATACTATGGGAAATATAGTTAATAATGTTGTAAAACCTATGTATAGTGTGTCAGATTGGTACTAGACTTGTTGGCGGGGGAGCACTTCATAAATTATGTAAGTGTCTACCCACTGTGCTATACACCTGAAAATAATATAAAATAATATTTAATGTCAACTATAATTTAAAAGTATATATATAGTGATGGGCTATAGAGTACAGCAGAGGGATTATAGTCAATGGTATTGTAATGGCTATGTAAGGTGTCAGGTGGGTAGTAAACTTGTAGGGGTTATCACTTTGTGAAGTATGTAAATTTCTACTCATTATGTTTTTTGTACACCTGGAATTAATTAAAAAGATAAAAAAATAAACAGAAAAATAATAAAATGTATAAAGGTAAAAAATAAAAAAACAGAGTGATAAAGATTCTTAGCTAGGTTGTATTATTGCTAGAGTGATGTTTTGCACCAATATATGTATGAATAAAAAGAAAATTGTAGGGAAGCTGGGATGGCTCAGTGGGTTAAGCTCTCACTTTGCAGTCCTGGGGACCGAGGATCGAATCCCGACCCCGGCCTGTGCAGACCCATATGCAGAACTGGGGAGTGCCCCCAGTTCAGTTCTCACCGGGGCGAGACCCCGGCCCAGTTCCTGCCCTGTGTAGCCCCACTCCCACCTATGGAATGAAGCTATGTGGAAAAACCAGTGATGTGCAATTATGGAGACTGTTCTGGGCCCTCCCCCTTCTCTCTGTCTCTGCCTCTGTATCTCTCTCTCTGTCAAAGACAATAAAAATAAATCTTAAAAAAAAAAAGAAAAAGAAAATTGTAAACATTTTACGAGTTTTGTCTACCCAATGTTCACTACGCTCTTAAATATAACAAAAATTTGACTGTAAATACTTTTATTTAGAGAAAGCCAGAGAGGCCAGGTAAAACAGTATAAAGTAAAATACAGAGACAAATAAAAATGTTGAAGAAGTAAGGTTTTAGAAACAAAACCAGACAAACAAAATAGGTCAACATAAAGGCTGAGTGAGGCTGAAAGAAGGAGGGAGCGAACAGAAAGCCAGGAGAGGAAGTCTAAAAAAACAGAATAAGGCAAGATAAGGAAATGTGGGTGCAAATTCTTCAAGTGGGACACCTCACATCTTTTTAGATATTGTCCCAGAGGGCCTGAAGACTAGATGGCAGTGGAGGGACGGTGAAGTTTACATCAAGAAACAGACAGCTGCTGTCTCTATTATGTCTCAGGAGCTATGCATCTTGACTCCTGCTGTACAGAACTCTGGGAACCACCATGTCTCCATCAGACCTTCTTGAATATAGTCCCTGGTGATCTGTCTTCAGAGCAACAGATGTATCATCACCATAATTAATTTTGGAGAAGAACAAAGACTATACGATTCCCAAGTCTTTCCATTCCCCAGAAGACTTATGCCACAACATGAGAGTTTACATTTGGTCACCGGATATATCTTCCTTAATGACAAGACACAGCAGAGAAAAAAATGTTTACTGATGATATGGATGAATAAGTTTTTCTAGCTCACAGAGCCTTTGAGGTCTCATGATTTATTTTGGGCTTGTGAGTCTGACAAGCTCTGCGTACACTACATTTGCCAGTCTTTGGGCAACAAGTATCATAAACTCCTTAGAACTTCAAAATCTTTTCTTTTTTTTAACTTAAAAAAAAAGGATTAATTTTATTATTTGAGAGAAGGTGTGAGAGAGAGAGAGAGAGAAGTGGGGAGTATCCAGGGCAGGGATTTGATTCCTAGACCTCATGGTTGCAAGGCAAGTGCTTAACTTGTTGAGCTATCCTGGCATCCCCTAGAACTTCAAAATCTTTATCTTGCAAAACAGTGACAATAATGTCTTGCAGGACTTTTTTGTGACATAAAATAGCATTTATATAATGCATGGACACGATACATGGCACATAATTAATGTTCAATAATTGGTGGTTGTGTCATCATCTTCATCAACATCATTCCCTTCTATGCAGGTGGGTGCATCTCGTCACACTGAGTTGGTACAGAGAGATGAGGCAGGGGCAGAGAACGGTGACTCATGAGGGTGCAGGTCGTGTTGGGTAACGACTGAAACCATCAGGAGGAATTATAGCGTTGCAGTCTGGAGTGTGTGACTCAGCTGGCGCCTGAGTACAAAGGGTCCCTATGCAGAAGCTTCAGGAACAGACAGGGGGCAGCTGACACTGTGCCCACAGTTGGCACAGCCCAACAAGAGCTTCAGGGATAAATGAAAAAGAGAGAATCGGTCCTGAGAGGGAGCACCGCTGAACCGCGCTGCCCTGCTTTTGAGCAGCAGCTGCCGGCAGAGAGAGCAGCTGCCGCAGTTCTCAGAAGCCTGGATTCCCAGGGAAAGTGGGCATCCGGCGAAGTAAGAGGGAGGGAGGGACATGCACAGGCCAGGGCCCTGGATGCTCAGGGGAGGAGATTCCACTGTACAGAAAGGAGGAGCCTGGCCCAGGAGGGAGAGGTGTAGGGTGTTCTGAATGTGAAACGATGCTCAGTACAGACAACAGGCACAGGGACCAGCAGAGAGGCCTGTTAATAGATTGGGGGTCAAGACCTTCCTAGCCATTTCTGCTCTCATTATGTAGCTCTCATTGCTACATAAACATGGGCAGACAATAGTCCCTTCCCTCTAATGCCTAACCCTGGGATTTTCCTGAGATACCGTCCAGAGGTGGCGATCCCTTTCTTCTCAGATGAAGGGTCTAAGTTCTTGACAGTGACTACCTCGAGTCCTCTGTGGCTGGTGATGGATTCTGAGGAATGTCCAGGCTTGGTAGAAGAGTCATGCTTGATTAATGACATCCTTGTGGGCAGGGGGCCTGTTAGCTAACAGCAGCTAACACTGAGTACTCACCAGATGCCAGGCAATGCTCTTCATTTTTTACATATATGAAATAATGTACCGGTAGTTCTTAACTATTACACTGTGGAATCAGTGCTAGTCTCACCTGCATTTTATCCATAGAAATCTGAGGCACAGAATGGGTAAAGCAGGTCTCTGACCCGACAAAAAAGTGACAGATCTGGGCAGTTTGGCAACTGAGCCTGCATTTTTATCCATCACTTTCTACCAGCGCCATCCAATAAAACTGTTTGCAATGATGGCAAATGTTCTATAATACTGAGCACTTGAAATGTGCTGAGTGCAACTGAGGAACTGAGTTTTTAATATGTTTGAATTATAATTCAGTTTAGAAAGCCTCAGATGGTTAGGTGGTATGCACTGGCGAGCACAGCTTTATACTGTCTCTCTAAAGAGACAGATCTCTATAAATTCCAGTTAGGAATTATTGTTCCATCTTGGAACTATGAGATGGAAAATATGTAAAGTGATTGCCACAATTTCCCCCAGGCCCCCTGCCCACAGGGATGTCATTAATCAAGCGTGACTCTTCTACCGAGCCTGGACATTCCTCAGAATCCATCACCAGCCACAGAGGACTGGAGATAGTCACTGTCAAGAACTTAGACCCTTCATCTGAGAAGAAAGGGATCACCACCTCTGGACGGTATCTCAGGAAAATCCCAGGATTAGGCATTAGAGGGAAGGGACACCGTTTCCAAAGACACCTCGTCCAGCCTGTCTCATTCCAGCAACACTGCTTTTCTTCCTTTAAAATCCATGGTGTCCCCACCAAGTTATTTTTCACCCCCATGCCCTCTCCTCCATCCCTTGCCTTAATCTAGGAGGCCCCACTTTCTGTAACTTACTTAAGAGTTGAACTGGTTTTCTCTAAAGACCTGATTCAAGTCAATTCTGCTGCACTGAATGTCCACTGAACGTGCAGCAGAAGTGACTTGATATGAATGGAAACAAAGGGACAATTTTTTTCCCTTCTAAATATATCACCAAAGAACTTCTCTACCAAGATCCATGCACACAAAGAAGAGTCGGAGGCAGATCAGCGACCAGGGAGATGCCATTTCCTGCCAACACCAGGGAAGCAACAGCTCTTCAGATAGTTCTTGAATTAGAATATTCTGAGCCTTGCAATCACCAGGGTAACTTATCCTTGGCATCAGTCTAAACATCTGGAAACTCCAAGGTCTTATTTGACAAGCATTTTCCTAAGTGCTTCCTAACTAACTTATTCTCTCTCTACCAAATGACTTTCCAGCTCCCCTGCCTTCTCTTGATCATTGGCTGCCAAACTCCTGCTTATAAGGAGTGGTCAGGAAGTTCACAGAACAGGGTGGGGAGGTTTCAGGAGAGCTGGGAGGACTAGTGCACACAGTTTGATTGTGTGACTTATTATTAGTCTATGTGTCAACCTCTTACCTACTTGCATCCGTGTTCTTTCAGATGTCACTGAAGACGCACCTCAAATGTGAAGAAAACCCTAAGTATGGATAAAATGGAATTTCATGCTGTCATTAAGTTCTTCACAAAACAAGGGAAACACCTCAAACCATTTTGGAAAAGATGTTAGCAGTTTATGGAGACTGTTGCTGTGGGGAATCCATAATTTACAAGTGGCATAGCCTTTTCAAGCAAGGCATAGAGTTACTTGAAGATGACCTCTGTCCAGGATGCACTGTTGAGGCCACTTCCTCAGACATTGTCGAAGAAGTTGAAAACTTGTAGTGGAAGACTGGAAGACACTAGAGTGAATACAATGCACAGCTTGCAGAAATGGTTGGAGTCTCACTTACAACAATTTTGAACATTCTCCATCAGCATTAAGGATGTCAAAACTCAGTGCAAGATGGGTACTGAGAATGCTCACACCACTTCAAAAACAACAGTGTTTTGAGTGTTCGTGACAGGTTTTGGACCTGCAGAGACAACCAAGATGAAGTTTTTTTTTTTTTTTTTTTTTTTTTTTTTTTTTTTTTTTTTTTTTTTTTTTTTTTAATTTATTGTTAAATTTGATGAGGTTACATTGGTTGGTAACAATTAGACAGTTTACAGATGTACAAGTCCACCTCACATCATTCATGCATCGCATTATGTGCCCATCACTCAGTATCAGTTCCCCTTCTATCACCTTATATCTAGTGCCCACTCCCACCTCCCCCCACAACTGTCCCCCCGCTCCTCCCCCCTATCCTGGTAACCAC
>PVKE010050308.1:0-10989 GCA_004027555.1 Craseonycteris thonglongyai | reverse complement strand
AGTGCATAGTTATTTCTATTTTACTTTTTGACAGATAGAGAGAGAGACAGAGACAGAGACAGTTAGAGAACCAAACTGTGGGAACTCCGCAGTTCAGCACGTGGGTCCTGCCTGGGCCGGAGCCGGGATTCGATCCTCGGTCCTCATGGCCTCAAAGCGAGCGCTCAACCCGCTGAGCCGTCCCGGCTTTCCCCCAGACTGGAATTTTAATGAACAAGGACAGGGAAATACAGGGTGAAGGAGATGAATCATGCATGCATGTGTATGGAGCCATGTGTGGGAACCAAATATCACTATCTTCTGAATTCTACAGGGAGGTACTGAAAGCCCCCCTGGAGTGTGATATTCTTCATAGATCAACTGAAGCTGAGAATGTATTAAAAGCCTCTTTCATTGACCATGAGGATAGGAAAAGGAAAGTAGTAATGCATTTCTTTGCATAATTCTCCCTCATGTATTTTTATATGTACTTTAAGTGGGGACTGCTCTGGGCCCTCCCCCTTCTCTCTGTCTCTCTCTTGTCAAAAACAATAAAATAAATCTTAAAAAAAGTAATAATTTTAAGAATATTTTACCAGGGATCCACTACGGTGGAGTAGGTAAACACTGTGTTTGACTCCTCTAAAGACCACATTAAAATTACAATTAATTTATACAATAATCGACCTGGAGAACTATGTGAAGTATAGCTGAACAGCAGTTTTATAACAAAGGATATAAAGAAGAAACCACATCAAGATTGATAGAAGGAGCAGAGACATGAAATGGGCTGGCCCCACACCTCTGTGTAGCTCTTGAAAATTTGGAGTAGTATTTTGGCCATGGAGAGCCCCTTCAGAGGAGTGAGAGACTAGGACCTACACTGGACACCCCCGCCCTGAGTACCAGTACTGGGAGGAGAAGCCCCCACAGCACCTAGCTATGAAGAACAGTGGGGATGCAACCTTCTGGGTGGAACAAAAGGCTCTGGAAAATTCACATGCCCTCTTAAAGGGCCTGCACACAGACTCACTTGGTAGTAGGTACTCACCCTGAGTTCTGGCAAAGGGACAGTGACTCAGCAGGCATCAAAGACATAAAGGGAGAGGCTAAGTTGTGTGGCTTCAGGGCAAGGACTGAAGGGACAGTTGCCATTTTCCTGTGTAGAATCCTCTTTCAGTGCAGCCAATAGGGAGGCAGCATCTTTACTATGTTAAGTGCCACCCCGCTATCCCCAGCCAAATCTGAATCTGCATTAGCCTAGTGAAATCTTCTTGCAACATTTTAGTGACTCCATGAGACCCCATCCCACCCAATTTGCTCAAAACCTGAGGTAATTTCTCAGTGAGTAGCCAGGCCTGCCTTCATTGCATTCTTTCTTGGATAACTCTCAGGGCCTGCAGGCCCCAGGCAAGTAGTGGCTGGCCTCTGTGTACTCTGAGATTTTTGCTGAGTAACTCTAGACTCAGCATGAGCTGAGAATCAAAAATCTACAATAAACTGGTGAACATTTACCCCACCTTGATGACTCCCTGAGACCCAACCTCACCAAGATTTTGTATCACATGTGGCTCTATCAGTGGCTAAGCCTTACATAAGCAGGCAGGTACAACAAGCATTGTGGTATCCTGGGTGTTTTGCCTAACTCTCCCAGAACTTATTTGAATAAGTAATGGCAGAAAACTTTCTTTACCTGGTGAAGGAAATAGACATATTAGCTCAGGAAGTACAAAGAGTTCCAAACAAGATGAACCCAAACAAGCCCACAACAAGCCACTATTAACCTTTGACATTATTAAAATGTCAAAGGTTAAAGACAAAGAGAGAATGCTAAAAGCAGCAAGAGAAAAGCAGCTAGTTACCTACAAGGAATCTCTCATAAAACTGTCAGCTGATTTCTCAACAGAAGCTTTACTGGCCAAAAGGCACAAAATATTCAAAGTGATGAAGGGTGAGGAGCTACAACTAAGACTAGTCTACCCAGCAGGCTATCATTTAAAATTGAAGGAGAGATAAAGAGCTTCCAAGACCAAAACAAACAAACAAAACAACAACAAAAAAATTAAAGGAGTTTATCACCAACAAACCAGTATTACAAGAAAAGTTAAAGAGACTTCTTTAAGAAAAGAAAAGGCGGTTAAGAAAATAAAAATGAATAATAAAATGGAAAGAACTATGTATCTATCAACAAGTACTTTCAACTTAAATGTATAAATGTAGGTTGACCAGATGTACTATTTTAAGTGGGACAGAAAACAGTACTGGCCCATTTCAAATGGTACATATGCTCAGTCTAGTCTCACTGAGCTAAATTCAAGGTGTCCGTAGGCAGACCATACATACCATTTAAAATGGGACAGTACTGTTGTTTTCTGTCCTGTTTAAATGGTATGTCTGGTCAGCCTAATTAAATGTCCCAATCAAAAAACATATGGTAGATGAATGGATACGAAATCAAAATCCATACATATGCTGTCTACAGGAGACCCACTTCAGATCGAAAGACACATACAGACTGAAAGTAAAGGGATAGAAAAAGATATTTCATGCAAATGAAAACAAAACAAAACAGGTGTAGAAATACTTACATTATAGAAAATAGGTATTAAAATAAAAGCTATACTGGAGGACAAAAAGGGGTATTACATAATGATAAAGGAATTAATTCAACAAAAGGATATAACCCTTGTAAACATTTATGTACTCAACATAGGAGCACCTGAATATGTAAAGCAAATATTGACCACATAAAGGGAAAGATGGACAGTAACACAATTATAATAGAGGAATTTACCACCCTATTGACATCAATAAACAGATTCCCAGACAGAAAATCAACAAGGAAACAGTGGCTTTAAATAACAAAATAGAACAGATGGAATCACTTGATATTTTTAGAGTGTTTCACCCCCAGATTAGCAGAATATACATTCTTTTTAATTGCATGTGGAACATGTTCCAAGATAGACCACACGTAAGGCCACAAAACAAGTCTCAGTAAATTTAAGAAGATTAATATTATGTCAAGTATCTTGTCTGACCACAGTGAAATAAAACTAGAAATCGATTACAAGAAAAAAAAACAAACACTGAAAAACACAAAAACAAATGGAAGCTAAGTAACAAGCTACTAAATAATAAAAGTGTCAAAATAAATCAAAAGATACCTTGAGATAAATGAAAGTAAAAACACAAACCTGTGGGACACAGTGAAAGCAAACCTAAGAGGGAAATTTATAGAAGTACAAGCCTACCTCAAGAAACAAGCACCAAAAAATTCTCAAATACTTCTAATAGATGACTGAATAAAGAAGTTGTGGTACATTTACGGTATACAATGGAATACTACTCAGCAATAAGAAAAGATGAAACACAGCAATTTGTGACAATATAGACAGACCTTGAAAACATCTTATTAAGTGAAATAAGTCAGAATGAAAGAATCAAGGAACACATGACCTCACTTATAGGTGTACTATAAAACTTAAAGGAACAAAGAAACAAAGACTCATGGACACAGTCAATAGTTTTGTGGTTATTTGAGGGTAAGGGAGGAGGTGGGTGGGAGAGATGGGTAGGGGGAGAGTAGGGAGGGGGGATCAAACATACAGTGATGGAAAGTGAGCTGATTCTGGATGGTGAGCACATAATGCGATGTAGACAATGTAATGTAGAATTGTACACCTGGGAACAATGTAATTGATATCAATTAATGTCACCCCAATAAATTTAACAACAACAAAAAAAATTCTCAAACATTTTAACCTAACACGTAAAGGAACTAGAAAAAGAACTGCAAACAAAGCCCAAAGTGAATAGAATGAACACAGGAAAGGATTAGAACAGAAATTAATGAAATAGAGCCTAAAAAGCAATACAAAATATCAATGAACTCAAAACCTGTTGTCTGAAAAGATAAATAAAATTGATAAACCTTTAGCCATACTCATTGAGAGAGAAAGAGAGAGAGAGAGAGGCAGAGACAGAGACAGAGAAACACAAATAAACAAAATCAGAAATGAAATAGTGATGTTGACACCACAGAAAAATAAATGATAATGAGAAAATGTTGCTATTATATGCCAACAACCTGGGCATTCTGGAAGAAATGAATAATTTTTTTAGAAACATACATTCTTCCAAGACTAAATCAAGAAGATACAGCAAATCTGAACCAACTGATTGCTACTAATGAAATCGAGTTAGTAATCAAAAAATAGCCAACAAACAAAAATCCTGGACCAGATAGCTTTACAGGTGAATTTTAGTAAATATTCAAAGAATAATTAACACCTGTCCTCAAACTATTTCAAAAATCCAAGAGGAGGGAAGGATTCCAAACTTATTTTACAAGGTCATCATTAGCCTGATTCTAAAGCGAGACAGAGCCATTACAAAAAAAGAAAGAGAAAATTATAAGCCAATATTCTGCATGATGCAAAAATCCTCAACAAAATATTAGTCAACTGAATTTAGCAATATATTGAAATAGTCATACACCATAAGCAAGTGCGATTTATTCCTGGGATGCAAAGTTGGGTCAGTATCCACAAATAAATTAATATCATATATCAGGTAAACCAAACATAAGATAAAAATTATATGATCATATTAATAGATGAAGAAAATGTGTTTTTAAAAATCAGCATTCATTTATGATTAAAATAAATAAACTCTTAGCAAAGTGAGAATAGAGGGAACATACCTCAGCATAATAAAGGCCATATATGACAAACTCACAGCTAACCTCATACTCAAAGGATAAAAGCTAAAAGCATTCTTCTTAAGATTAGTAACAAGACAAAAATGTCCACTTTTAGAATTTTTATTCAACACCATACTGCAAGTCTTAGCCAGAGAAATTAAACTAGAAAATATAAAATAAAATAAAAGTCATCCAAATTGAAAATAACATAAAACTGTCATTATTTACATATGAGTATGATAGAGCTATACTTAGAGAACCCAAAATATTATACACACACACACACACACACACACACACAAACAACCTATTAGAACTGACGAATAGAGTAAAGTAGCAGGATGCAAAATTAATATTCAGAAATTGGTTGCATGTTCATATATCCATAATATAACTGCCAGAAAGAGAAATTAAAAAACATTTCCATATACAACTGCATCAATAAAAATAGAATATTTAGGAATAAATTTAGCCAAAGAGGTAAAGGACCTGTACTCAGAAAACTATAAGACAAAAAAGAAAAAAAATTAAAGAAGATAAAAATAAATAAAAGCATGTACCGTGCTAATGAATAGGAAGAATCAGCATCATTAAAATGTCCTACCTATGCCCAGCAATCATTATATTCAATTTAATTCTTATCAAAATAACAATGGCACTTTTCACAGAATTAGAACAAATACTCTTAAAATTTTTTGGAACCATGAAGACCCTAAATAGCCACAGCAATCTTGAGAAAGAACAAAATTGGAGGTATCATACTGCCTGATGTCAAACTATAGTACAAAGCTATCATAATCAGAAGAGCATGGTTCTGGCATAAAAACAGACACACGGATCAATAGAACAGAATAGAGAATCTAGAAATAAACTCACACCTATATGGTCATTTAATCTACAACAAAAGAGACAAGAACACACAGTGGTGGTAAAGACAGTTTATTCAATGAATGCTGCTGGGGAAACCGGACACATACATGTAAGAATATGAACCTGGACCACCTTGTTACACCACACATAAGAATAAATTCAAAATGGATTAAAGACTTAAATGTAGACCAAAAATTATAAAATTGTAGAAGAAAACACCCTCTGACATTGCTCTCAGTAATATTTTTTTCTTATATCCCTCCTCATGCAAGGAAAGCCAAAGAAAAATATATAAAGTGGGACTATATCAAATTAAAAATATTTTGCACCATGCTTTGTTTTTATCCCCAACTCTGCAATTCAGAAAAATTACTCAGAAATTTCTGTGGTTCTGGTTCTGTTTGATCTTTTTTTTTTATTCTCTTTTGTCTAACGGAATTGGTGCCAGGAAAAGAGAGACAGAAATCTATAATTGTAAAATATGATTTGAGTCAGATTTAATGAATTGCAAAATGAAGCAGGAAGGATCAACCACATGCATATATTTTGAGTAACAGAAGCCAAAAGGTCGGGCTTTCTAGCCACAGCATGTGGGAGGAAGGTGCAAATGACACCGGGAAATGAACTGCTTTTAGTCTGACAGAAAAAAATTGTTTTGAAATGGTATAAATTTGGCTTAAAATGTTAGGATGATTTTAGAGTGATCTTTAAAAAGTAATTGACTGGTTCCATGGCCATTCAGTTAGCAGTAATTTAATGGTGGTAGTAATAATAATAATCGTGAATACACATTTTAAGTGATATCAGCATTTTCATAGGCATATGAAAGGGCATATATCTGCATGGATAGTTTTGAGAAAATTATTAACAGAGAGAGTGAAAAATGAACCAGAAAATGGTCTGTAATGAGAAATGGTGGATAAGGAGTCTTTCCCAATTACATAATTCCAAGGAAATGTTATCCTAGGAGGGGAAAAACCTGTGATAACTGACTCTGGGCAGGTGCACAGCCACGCATTCCCTTGTGTCAAAGTCCAATAAAGTCAAGAAGATTCATGAGACCTCAGCTTCTTTTCTGAGCAGCAGCCCCACACTTCTCCCTCTGGGATTACTGTGCCCTTTCTCCAGATCCTACCTGTTCATTAAAGTCCTGGTATTTTCCCACAAGGCCTAGTGTCCTCTTTCTTTCCCAGATTTGTGTGGCATACATCTCCTGTTAGAGTGGTGCTTTTATTTGTCTTTTTCACCACCAGAGTGTGTTTATAAGTGGAAGGGTCTTGGTCGCCTCGATTTTTATCTATATCTTGCACTAGAGTATAAGTTCTGAGGAGAGCAAGGACTATGTAAATTTTGTTGACCCGTTCTATCCCCAGCATGAGAACAATACTGGACATGGAATAGGTGTTAAGTAAGCATTGTCAAAGTAATGAGAGAGCCCTTTGCCCTTAGTGAGGCTGTCACTCTGGTTTATCTTTCTATTCATTGTTTAGCTTTTCTCTGGCTTTCCAAAGAGAACTGAGAGCCATGATTTATAAACTGATTTGGAAGAGCAGGAAGAGGCCACACTGACTTTGGCCAAGTATTGAGTACAGTGGCTTAGAGCACAGGCATGTGGATTGGGCCAACCTTGGTTAGCATCCCATCTGTCTTTTTCTTTAGTAAATATACTGGGGTGACACTGGTTAGTAAAATTACATAAGTTTCAGGTATATAGTTCTACAATACATCATGTATACAGTGCGAGTGCACTCACAACCTAGTCAGTTCTCCTTCCATCACCATATATTTGACTCCCCCACCCTTACCCTCTGGTAATCACTAAATTACTGTCTGTGTCCATGAGGGTTTTTTTCCCCCTTTGTTGCTTTCAGTTTTGTGTCCCCCATATGAGTGACGTCATATGGTTCTTGATATTTTTCTCTCTGACTTATTTCACTTAGCATGATGATCTCAGGGTCCATCATGTCAAAAATGGCAGTATTTCTTCTTTTCTTATGGCTGAGTAACATTCTATTGTGTATATTTACCATACCTTCTTTATTCAGTCATCTGTCAAAGGACACTTGTTTTTTCCATGTTTGGGCCACTGTGAACAATACTGTGAACATATGATGAATACAGCAGACTAAAGTTTTCAGGTTTGGGGGGTAGATACCCAGAAGAGGAATTTCTGAATCACATGCAAGTTCTTTATATATTTTAAATATTAGTTTCTTATCAGAGGTGTTGCTTGCAAATACTTTCTTCCATTCGGTTGATTGTCTCTGCTTTGTTGATGGTTTATTTTGCTGTACAGAAGCTTTTTAGTCTAACATAGTCCCATTTATTAATTTTTGCTTTTATTTCCTTTGCCTTTTTGCAGGGGTCCTCAAACTACGGCCCGCGGGCCACGTGCGGCCTGCCAAGGACATTTATCCGGCCCACCGGGTGTTTTTACTGCTGCTGCCTGTCCTGCCTAGCAGCCCACTTGTTCCTGGCCCGCAGTGTGCATGTGTGGAATGTGCGCTGCACTCTCCGACTCCCCTCCTTCTCTCTGTCTCTCGACTTTTCTCAGTCTCAGGTGTGATCGGAGGAGTCACAAGCTTGCCTGTGCAGAGCCTGGTGCTGCCTGATGACCGAGGTAAGAACAAGTTAGGACTTTTTTTTTTTTTGAAGTTAGGAGGTCTACTTTTCTATTTTGCAGTTAGTAGGGCCTTTTTTTGCAGATAGGGGGCGCCTTTTTTTTGAAGTTGGTTAGTTGGTTGGGGTGGTTTCTAGGGATGTTGCATCACAGTGATAACGCAAATGGTCAGCGCTCAGAGGTAATGCAAATGGTCAGCGCTCAGAGGTAATGCAAATAGTGCTCAGTGGTAATGATAATTGTATATGCTCAGTTAATGCAAATGGTCAGTGCTCAGTATTAATGCAAATTGTCAGCGGTCAGTGTTATCAAAAATGGTCAATGGTCAGTGTTAATGCAAATGGTCAGTGCTCAGTGTTATCGCATGGGGGCCCTAAACTGGTAATCTGCCTAGGGCCCCATGGGAACTTAATCCGGCTCTGCAGGCAGCCGAGGAGTAGGAAACCCAATTTAATTGACAGTAAGTGCATTTATATTCTGATTGCTATTCAGTTGTGTATGATGTTGTATGTTGTGTGCGGTGTAAGCCCCGGTTCACACTGTTGCGATCTCTGAGCAGTGCGAGTTCAGCCACATGCTTGTATGGCTGAACTTGCATTAGATTCAGAAGAAAAAAGGCATACGTGCCTTCTTTTTTCCTGCAGTGGTGAGAAGACCCATGCAATCAGATTCCTGTGTGAGTTCACAGATCGCAGTGCGCTTCACACAGGGTAGTGTGAACTGGAAAGGTGGTGGAGCAACCGGCTCTGTAATTGTGCCGGTTTCTGCACTGCATCAGTGTGAGCCTGAGGTAAAAGCGGAGTTCTACCAATATGGGCACTGGTGAGGCTCAAATGATGTGGACTGGTAAGGCTGCATTGATGGACACTGATCAGACTGCATTGATGGGCACTGATCAGACTGCATTGATGGGCACTGATCAGACTGCATTGATGGGCAGTGCAGTCTGTATGTCTCTGTGTGGGCAAAGTTATTGTTGGTATATTGTTTTTTGTAGCACTGTATATATATATATATATTGATATTTTACTAATAGCAATTTGTAATCCCAGGAAAACAATGATGTCAAGAAAGAGAAAAATTGACTTGGAGTGTAGGATATTCAAAGAACAGTGGACTTATAATTACTTTTTCATGCAGTACAAGGAAAGAGCTGTGTGTTTGATATGGCAGAAAATAGTGTCTGTGTTCACAGAATACAATTTGCGTCGACACTATCAAACTCAACATAAAGATAAATATGATTGTTTGGTCAGAGAAGTAAGAAAAGAAAATATTAAAACTGAAAAATACATTGACAACTCAACAAAATACTTTTGTGAAGCAGAAGCAGCTAAATATTTCATCACTGTGAGAAAGTTTTCAAGTTGCCAAGCTAATGGCGTGCACTGGCAGACCATTCGTGGAGGGAGAATTTGTTAAAGAATGCCTTCTTTCTGTTGCCAAAGAGATGTGTCCAGAGAAGGCCGATTTATTTAGTACAGTGAGTCTTTCAGGATCTGCAATTACATGAGGGATTGAAGAAATGGGAGACAATTTTCCTCAGCATTTGCAAAACTCTGTAAAAAAAACTTTCCTATTTTTCCTTGGCACTCGACGGAAGTAATGATGTTCGTGATTCTGCACAACTTCTAATTTTTATTTGTGGGACGAATGACTATTTCGAAGTCACAGAAGAGCTTGCTGCACTGCAAAGCATCAAAGGAACAACTACAGGAGAGGATATCTATGAAAAGGTTTGCCAAACTGTGAATGGTTTGGAGCTGGAATGGGCTAAACTAGCCAGTGTGACAACTGATGGTGTTCCTAGCATGGTGGGGTCTAAGAAAGGAGTAAGTGCTCGCATTAACCAAGAGATGGACAAACATAACCATTCTCATCCAATAGCCACACACTGCCTCATCCACCAACAAGCGCTGTGTAGTAAATCACTGAAGTGGGACTCTGTTATGAAAATTGTGGTATCTTGTGTTAACTTCATTAGAGCTAATGCACTAAACCACAGACAAATTCAGGAACTTCTTTCTGAGCTAAATGTTGCCTATGAAGATGTTCTGTACCGCACAGAAGTCCATTGGCTGAGTCTAGGGAGAGTTTTGAAACATTTCTATGACTTACTTCCACAGATTACAGCTTTTTTGCTTTCAAAAAACAAAGAAGTACGAGCTCAATGATGCAGAATGGAAATGGCACCTTGCCTTTCTAACAGATGTAACAAAGCTACTCAACAGTTCCAATGTGCAACTTCAAGGAAAGGGGAAGCTCATCTGTGATATGCAATCACATGTGAAAGCATTTGAAGTAAAATTAGGCCTCCTCATCAAACAAGTGAAGGAGGAAAATTTCTGCCATCTCCCCACAACTCAAAATCTGTGAGCGGAAAAAACCATTGATTGCATTTCCAAACAAAACATGTGTGGATTCACTGGAAAAGTTGCAAAAGGAGTTCCAATTTAGATTTAAAGAGCTTCATCTCCATGAACAGGACACACAGCTTTTCCATAACCCATTTTCAATTGACATTGAAAATGTGGATACAATTTACCAAATGGAACTGGCTGAACTGCAGAATTGTGACTCTCCAAAAGACACATTCAAGTCAAGCAGCCTTCCTAATTTCTATGCATCTCTCCCCCTCTGAGACATATCCTAATCTCAGGAACCATGCACTCAAAATGGCAACCATCTTTGGCAGCACTTATGTCTGTGAACAGACTTTTCCCAGAATGAAACATCTGAAATCTCCAACCATATCTAGACTAACTGATGCACACTTGCATCACTTGTTATGACTAGCAGTGACAAATATGGAACC
>PVKE010050307.1:0-10966 GCA_004027555.1 Craseonycteris thonglongyai | reverse complement strand
CTGCAAAGTGAGCGCTTAACCCACTGAGCCATCCCGGCTTCCCCTAGAACTACTTTCTGTCACAAAGATACAAGAACATTTAAGTTTCTTTTGGGTAACACCAATTAGCGAACACAGATGGCCAGAACTTTAAAAAAAGTCCCTCCACTCTTTGTTTCAATGGAGTGGAGCTCAGGTTGAGCTCTGGCCTCTTTTTCCTTATTCCATAGCCTAAAAGTCTTTCTTGCCTATTTAACTTTGGTGCCCTATTGGCATTGATAGTCCCCTGCTGTCACCATGATGCTCTGCAGCATACAACCATGCCAGTCACTTCAGCCCTCTCCCTGGTCATTGCCTACTAGTTGTGTTGAACCCACTGTGGGGAGGTGCTATTGAGTTGAAATATTTGGTTGTATTTTTACCCCACGGAGCATGCCTACTTGTTCTGCCACATGTCTCAGTTACTTTGTGAACTGTTTTCTTGGTATTAATAGCCTAATTCTTCGTGTAAAGGAATTCATTACTGAACTCAAGTTGGCTGCTTGCTGTTCATAAGCCAATGATCCAAAGAGCAGGGTTGGTGGAAAGAAAAAGTAGGTCTATTCAAAATGCTGGCATTCTGGGAAGATGGCGAACTGCCTCCCCAAAGGCCACCTTCCCTGTTCCTGGACTGGTCAAGGAGTTTTATAGGTACGCGAGAAGAGGCGGGACAAAGGAAAGAGGGACTTAGTGAAGGACTCAGTGCTGACTTCAGGGAGAACATCTCAGGGGGTCTGGTTTGTTTCACGATGGTTATCTTGAACCTGGTTGTAGGGGTGATTCAGATGTCATGTGATGGGAAATTGCAGTCTAGGATTGCAATTCAGTTGCCAGCATCCAGATGTCTCAGGACTGAGTCAGTTTCTTTCAAGTCAGTGTTCTGGCAATTAATCAGACTGATGAGGTATGCATGTAGACTCAAGAAAACAAAGTTATTAAATCAGGGAGGAGGGAAAGGAAAAAGAAAAAAAAAATAAACTAAGTTTTTAAATTTTGAAAAGTATACCATCACCCTTACAAAGTGACATTGGTGAAGCTCCAAGGATGTGCCACATGAACTGATTTGTGATTCACACACTGTATGACATTTAATCCTGTAGAGTGAGTAATGTTTTCTCTATTGTGCAGCTGTGAAAACTGGCAGGTGACTTATTTTCTCAATGTCAATCACTTGAAAGTGCTCAAGACCAAGGTAGGTTGAGTTCAAGCTTTATAGGATTCATAGGCCTGGATTCAAATCCTGTCTCTCCCACGACTACCCAATCAGTTTACTTACTAATTAGCTTCCAATTTATGTATACAAAAACTAAGCTTTACAAAATTTTAAGTACTTTTCCAAAGAGGCACACTACTAATAATTATTATGTATGGATTTTGTGAGAATAGAATGAGACAATGTATGTCAACTGCTTAGGAGAGCTCCCAGACCTAATAGGAGAACCCTATAAATGTTAAATATGATGACTAGTGGTAGCAAAAGTATACACTTTATGGTCTCTTCCTTTTCCTACAATGCTTGTATTTGCACTACTGACAATGACTTAGAGTCCATGGGAGCTTCAATATGATTTGTTGATTATTTGAAAGATGGTGGATCAAAACCATCCTTTCCACTGGGTTGGCCAATGACAAGGGGCAAATTACTTACACTGAGTGGGTAGAAAAACTTTTGTGAAAGCAAATGATAGCAAGAAGAAAAGAAAAAAAACAAAAAGCATTTGTAAGAGCCAGTGAGAAAAGCAATTAGGTGTCTGGAAACAAAGGGCATTAGTACCCTTCCTGGCTTGTTGAATTGTGAGGTTCAGTCTGGTTTTGAACTCAGTTCTGTTGAGCTAAAATCTGATCAGGGGTGTTCAACCCTTTGGCTTCCCTGGGCCTCATTGGAAGAGGAGGGGTTGTCTTGGGCCATACAAGGGGTGCACTGACACTGGGGATGGCTGATGAGCTGGGAGGAGGATCGCTAAGAAATCTCATAATGTTTTGAGAAAGTTTGGGAGTTTGTGTTGGGTCTCATTTGAGGCCATCTGGGCCGCATGTGGCCCGTGGGCCTCAGGCTGGACAAGCTTGTTCTAGGACTATGCATTTTACAACAAGATTTTAAATACTTTAGAATGCAATAGAAAAATTATTTTTCATTTTTGGGGGCACAAGAAATAACATTTGTTTTAATTTATACCTAATAAAAAAGAACCATGTTAATTTAATTCATCTTAATATGTAAATAACTTCTAATGATCAACATTTTGGATATATTCTGGGATTAACAGCCTAAAATTAGCTTAATTTCAACAAGTACCTTAATGAGTATATAGCAATTTAAAAGACATTCAAAGAATCCAGACTATGTCAGTGTATGACATACTATTTTTTCCCCTTCTATCATACTACCTCATGAATTGGTTTATTAATTCCTTTCACATAATAAACAAATTATGCACATGTTAGTGACACTTTAATAAATTGGACTCAGTTTACTTAATTGTTCATAATTATCTCAGTTTTCTTTGGTTTTAGAACTATGTAGTTCTTGTTGTTAGGATAAAGAATAAAATATTAGAAAAAATCAAGTATTGTAAGTATCAGTTGAGCCTATCTGAGAATTTTGCTATGATGATGTTATGTATTTTTGTAGTTGATTAAGTTTGCTTAGTAATTGCCTGTTGTAAGATAATCAGGCAACACCTAAGAGAACAAAAGAGTGGGAACGGCTTCTTTTTTCCAGCCTAGAATACCTTTTGTAATTCACAAAGACAGAAAACTCCACCATTAGTTCTTATTGTATTGGAAAACAATAATGTCAAGAGAGATTGAACAAGGAGATTGAACTTTTTGACTTTTGGAGAGTTACTAAAAAAATGTACATTTTAAAACTTTAATTCTGGTGTTTAAATTGTGTGACTATGTCTGCCTAGGAAATTTGATTGAGCTGAACTTCTAAGAAAATGCACGCATTTATGCAAAGGTCAATTATGATATAGGCAATCTATTTTAGGGTAAGCTTCCTTGCGCCTTTGAAAATGATTCCTTTTTTTACTTATTTTTTTTTTTTTAGCTAAGTGAGAATCTCTCAAGGAATACAAAAATTGAAGAACAAAGCCCAGCAGTGCTGTCTTTATATTTTCTCTTCTGAATCTCCCCAGTAGAGGCCGTCATATGCATCTATTTGCGAAGGCAGCAGATTGCCTAGCCTAGAGTGCATTTAGCAATCTCTGATGGGTATCTTTCTGAAAAGAGAGATCAAGAGGACTTTAAAACTGAAATTCAGTGATGAGGGGAATGTTGATATACGATTAATAGAAAAACAATACAAAGCAGAGAGAAAAGAGTAAAATTCCAATTTTGTTTTTTAAAAAGATGTTAATACAACTATACATAGACATTGCATAAAAAAACACTGAAAAGCAATGCATCAAATTTTTAATGATTTTTTAATCTCATTGTAGGAAGACTAATGATTTGCATTTTACAGTCCTATAACTTTTCCTTATTTTACCAATGTTAATATATATCTTTATTTTTAAAAAAGTAACTATGTTACATATTTTAAAACAGGCATTTCCAACCTGTGGCCTGGGATGGCTTTGAATGAGGCCCAACACAAATTTCATAAAGCATTATGCAATTTTTTTGCAACTTTTTTGTTTTTTAGCTCATCAACTATTGTTAGTGTCTTTTATGTGTGGCCCAATACAGTTTTTCTTCTTCCAGTGTGGCCCAGGGAAACCAAAAGGTTGGACACTGCTGTTTTAAAAGAAGCAGTAATAAAAACATAATTTCTCTTAAAAAAAAGAAAAGCTTCTAGCCACCATTTCAAGGACCATGATTAAATACATTACTTGCTGAAGACATGTAGGTTTCTAATCTTTTATTTTAGCCATACTTCTTAGTTCCTCTTATGTGTTAAGCAAATAAGATACAAGATGAACATTGACCCTGCATATTTCATTCTTGTGGAAGATTATCTATTGGTCTGTCTGTCTATCAATCTAGTCATTCCTTATTATTCATGGATTTCATATGTCCAAATTCACCAACTTGCTAAAACACATTTGTAATCCCCCAGATCAAAACCTGAGGTGCTTTCAAGGTTATCTGTAACCATGCACATATTTAAGCAGCAAAACAACTTGAGTGGCCCAATGTGCACATTCCTAGCTGAGACTGAATAAGCTGACACTATGCCTTCTTATTGCACTCTAGTACTGTAAACAAGCCTTTTCCATGATCTATGCAGTGCCATATTGTTTTCATATGTGTTGGTGATTTTGCTAGTTAGGATGGCCCCCAAGCACAGTGCTGAAGCACTGTCTGGTGTTTTTAAGGGCAGGAAGGCTGGGATGTGCAGAAAATATGTGTGTTAGGTAAACATTCAGGCGAGAGTTATAGGGCTGTTGGTTGTGCATTCAACGTTAATAAATCAACAACATATATTAAATAAGTTGTTTTTAAACAGAAGCACATATCAAACAAGGTTATGTATTAATAAGTTGATGACAATGTGACAAGAGGCTCACAGGACTCTAACCTTTAACTTTGTCCTAACAGCAATAATCTAGTATTTATTAATTCAGTACTTATGGAAACTTTATAACACATAAGTACTGCAAATAACAAGAATCATATATATACATATATATATATATATACACACACACACACACACACACACTGTATATATGTATATGTATATATATATTTATATATGCAATTTTGTCATTTTTCCATTAATACTATTGGCATATATGTTTAGAAATAGAGACACCAGCACACATACACCATTATGTGTATTTCCACATATTTATGTCTTTTCCCCTCTTCAGTTTTCCTGGTTCATAGATAATACAGTGACTTAACTTTGGTTCCTCAATAACTGAGTATTGAAATGTGAATGCACAGAAGAATCCTTGTCCTGGCTTTGGTGCATCTTCAGAAACTGCTGGAGAATGTCCTATCCAAAATTTTGAACTCACTTAAGAAACAGCAAAAACAATGATAATAACAATACTAATTTTGAAGCTTCTGACTTTTTGTGTGTGTGTGTATTTTGACTAGAGGGCTTGACCCATCAAGGGCTAGATGATTTTGTAGTGGAAATTCCACTGAGAGGCCTCAGGACTTAATTGGAAAGTATTCTATTGAACAAGAGGGAAGTGATAACACTACATTTCAGCCGATAACCTGGAAAGGAGTACAGATTATGTTGTAGCTGGGACAATATTTGTATTCCTGAATATGAGTGTTTTGACTCTTCTTTTTCAGAGCGGAGTGCTTCTTTTAGTAAGGGTCTTTGTAAAGGGTGTCCCAAAATTCATGCAAGATTTGAATTTTGCGTCATTTGTGCGGTAAAGTGTTGCCAACAACAAAAAAAGACAGCGTGACAGCTGACAGTTTAGGGTTATTAAAAATGGAGTGGTACACGAAAGAACAATGTGTTTTCATTGTTGAGCAATGAAAATGTACAAGTTTTAATTATAAACCTGTGTTTTCTATCAAAATTACTTCTTGCGTGAATTTTGGGACACCCTTTATATATCCAAGGATGACTGAAAAAAGAGGAATTATATCTGCAAGCCACACATAGGACAAGTGTCTGTGTGCAATACTCCATGCTGGACCTGAAGTGCTTAAACAAGTTTTGAAAGATGAGTATTATAGGCAGAAGGATGGTATGTGCAAAACCATGGATAGATGGGAGAGAGGGAAAAATTCTTGGAATTACAAATTCCTACCCTAGGGGTCCCCAACCCCCAGACCACTGACGTGTTAGGTTCCTAGGCCACACAGCAGGAAGTGAGCAGCAGTCTGTGAAAAAACTGTCTCCATGAAACTGGTCCCTGTTGCCAAAAAGGTTGGAAACCACTGTCCTACCCAATGCATCTGTCATACTGATTCTGAGTCTGTGAAGAAGCTGTGAAAGAAAAGATCAGAGAATTGTGCAGCCTGACAAAAATGGGGCATCCTGAAGTTTCTGCCACAGGCTTGCTCATTCTTCCCTAAACCTTGTGAAGCCAGTGCATAGCCCTAAACAGGCAAAGTGGGTGAGGTTTCAGAAAGACCTTTCTGGCAATTATGTAGAGGAAGCTGAGACAAAGAGACCACTTAACAGTCTATCTCAGGATTAGGCAGAGCTAACAGTGACTCTAATTATTCCAATGCTTGTGGACATTGAACTCCCCTGTGTGTCCACGTAACCTCTCCCACCACAGGGGTCTGCTCTGTCACTCCTCTGAGGTCTCCCCCATCCCACTCTTCCTTGTTCCTCCTCCTGAGCTCCTTACAAGCCAAGTCCAAGAAGGTTAAGCAGAAATGTCGAAAGCTTGTATTTTCTGAATCCAGGAACAAATGATTGGATCCTTCTGCAGATGAAGCACCAAATGCGAGTGGAATAGTAACAAATAAAATAATTACATATTATTATTTGTGTGTATCATGGAGAAAATAAAGAGGATGGAGGTGTGATTGTGAATGAAAAAAGGAGGCTTTTTCTAACTGGAGTGATTAGGGATGCTTTCTCTGAGAAAGCTGTATTCACGTAAGACATGAAGGATGAGAAAAAACAGGTATGTGAACAATTGGAAGAAAGAGTTCCTGAGAGAGGGTCCAAAAAGCATAAATATATATATTTTTGACTTTTCATGTTAGACTGTACTTGTAATTCCATTTTTTTCTTTATAAAATCATTTACACCTTTTAGAATTTTTACCTCTATCATTATAGTCTGCACAAAAAAGAGTTAGTGGATTATTTTAAATTCTAATTTGAAAAATATAAATTGTTGCCTGACTTTTAAATTATGCAAATTATTCACTGTGGAAAGTCGTTTTCTGAATGTATATGTGCAGGTATGTGTATTATGTGTTGGTAACAAAATTGATTCTTCCTCGTCTTTCAATTTACGATTCTGTTCTGTACAAGGACTCTTCTGGAAACAGTAATAATAGCAACAGATGGCATTAATGCGTCTCTACTAATTCCAGGTACTATTGTATGCACATTAACATATTAACCTGTTTAATACTCTCTAGGTTAGTCTTATAATTATTCCCATTTTATAACTGAAGCCCAGAGAAGTTATGTAACTTGTCAAGATAACACAATTATTAGATGTCAATGCTAGGATTAGATTCTAGGAAGTTTCCCTCTAGAACCCACTCTTGGAACCAACCATCATATATTTCTTATATTGGTAAGCACACATGAAAATATAGCAGCAGTACTGTTCTGCCATTAAACAAAAGAATGCCTGTCCAAAATTTCAGGACAACCAATTGTATAGTAAATAGATCCTCATTTGTATTTTTTCCCTTTATTACTATTTTTTTGTTGTTGGCATGTACAATATCCTGTCTATGTTAGTAAAGTGTGAACGGATATCAATTGCCAGGTACTGTGTAAACACTTTCTGTGACTTATTAAATTGTACAAAAACTTTGTAACAGAGTTGCAAGAATATTGCCTGGGCTTGAAGTTTGACTTTGTCACTTCAAAACTGTCTGACTTTGGGCAAGAAGCTTATTTTGTCTATGCCTCAGCTTTCCCATTTGCAAAATTCAGCCTGATTTCAGAACTTGTGACCTTAACCACTTGTATATCATCTCCTACTAATAGAAGATGGTATCTGATTAAATAGGAATAATGTATTTAATTATTTTTAAGTTTAACATTTTATAATTTATGATGTTCTGAAGAACATCTTAATTTCCAATTACTCTATCAACAGAAACATATGAAAATTGCTGATCAAGTGTGTTCTGTGGAAATGGCTTCCTCAAATCCAGGGTTTGGGTTGCTGAAAAGCGGTGAACATTTAACCTGAATTATTCCTACTTATAAAGACTTGTAATTATTATTCTGAATTTACTGTGTATAAGCTGGACCACAGAAAATAACATACTTTTATTTTTCAGCATTTTAAATTGAATAGAAGATATGTTCACTTGTCAGTAATACCAATCTCAAATCTATAATGACATAATAAAAATGTAGAATGCCAAATCTAAGTATATAAACCGGAATGCAATTCTATTTTTTTTTTTAAGTTGAGCTCTATCTATGCAATTTAAATAACTGGACTATGGCATTTTAATGGGTGATTTGGTTTATCCGGTGGCCAAATCAATGAACTGCAAAAATTGACTATTATGGCTCAAGAAACCAAGTCAACCCTGAATATAAATAGACAGTTTCTCTTTTAGAGCCAGAGTAAAAGCAAAAAGGAGGTCTTTCCGGAAAGTATCCAGCCATGTAATCTGAAAAATAGAGGCATTATGGCTGGATATTTTTTGGACAGCCCACATATTCTTTAAATATGAGGAAACTGATTCAACAAATGAGATTGAATGCATTTTAAAAGATTATTTTTATATACATATATAAGTAATTAGAGAATGGTTTTTGTTGTTCTGCCCAGTATGTTTTATTAATTCATTTGGCTCATTTGGATAAACTAATGAAAAGAATTGTAACTAACATTTATTGAACTCCTATTTTGTACCAGGCACTATGTGAAGTGATTCCAACTTTGCAAATTGAAACAAAACTTAATCTTCACAGCTGTTCTTTGAGTTAGTGGTTTTCTCTTAAATGGAGGAGGAAACTGAGCCTCAGGGAAGCTATTTAACTTCTACAAGTTGTCACAGGCATTAAATCCAGGAGTCAAATTAGATAAGGTGACCAACTTCTTTCCAGTGAAAAGGAGGACAGCTGATTCTGGGTGATGAGCACATAATGCGAAGCATAGGTGATGTGATGTGGACTTGTACATCTAGAAACTAAAATTTAACAATAAAAAAAAAATTGATTGCAGAACCAAAAAGAAAAGGAGGACATCTAGTATTACATATCAAAAAGGAGGACATCTAGGAGGACACTTTTCTAGGGAGGACAGAAGTTCCAAAAGGAGGACTGTCCTCCCTAAAGGAGGATGGTTGGTCACCTTAAATTAGAGCCTAAATTCTTCATTATTGTTAACTATCCCCTACTCCCAAAAAAGATTTTTCAAGACTAAGCATTACTACTTAGATCAATGCACAAATTGAACCAAAATATTTATCTTCAGTTTTGATTTCTAGAGAATCTCTACTGTAAGGAATACCTTAAAAAAAACCTTTTTTTTTTTTTTCTTTCTGAGTAACTGAAGCTGGCTGTTTCTTGCATTGTTCCTCATTTCTACAATTAGCCATCTCCTCATTCCAATCTGCTGATATTTTCTGGGTGTTCTTGACATGAACACTGCTTTTAATTATTAGCAATAGTCTGGTTAATATAAAATCAATTTTGTACTCATATCTCTGTGAAGTTCTGTATGTGTACCTTTAGCTGCCTACTGGATATGTAACTACCTGTATGCACAAAGGACCTCGAAGAAAACGTCAATTACTGAGCACATCAATTATCCCAGAAAGTAGCTCTTCTTTCAGCTATGCCTACCTTAGTGGATGGTCCAGTTATTTTCCATTTGCATGGTCTTCTAGAACCTTGGACTTCATCCTTAACATCTTACAATGCACATTATTGAGTTTTGTACATTCCATTTTCTATATATCTTCAAATCCTTTTTGCATATCCACAGTGACATAATTCTATATCACCATCAATCTTTTGCCGCTATGTCTTTATCAGCCTTCAAACTCATCTTTGTGTCTTTTAAGACTTGCTTTCCACCTCTAACCTTCTCTAATTTACTCTTCATGTTCCAACAAGAAAATTCTTTGGAAAATAAAATATGACAATGCCCTGCTGTACTCTAACCTTTCAATGATTCATCATGACTTTCAGAATAATGTTCAGGCTATTGAACATGGTTTGCTGGTCCCTTCAGAATCTAATGCTTTCTTTCTTCTCTGATCTCATCTCTTGGCTTTCTAGCCCTCATTCCCTGATCCATCCATAGTACCATGCTTTATCAAAGATGCTTTATTCCTGGTTCCTCCCAGACTTTTATATGTGTATAAAATTCCCTTCCTTCCTTTTCCCCTTTCTGGTTAACACCAACTCATCCTTTAATTTTTAGTTTAGATGTCAGCTCGTCTTTAAGATGCACGTGTGGCCACTCTGTCTGGATAAGGGGTCAATTCATGTTTTCTTGTATCACCCTAAATCTGATGGGAATCAGAACACTTAGGGAACTCTATTATGATATATCTCTCTATATAACTCTATCTCTCTCTATATATATTTAACTCCAAATAGATTGCAAGCTTCTTCAAAGGCAGAGACTCGTTGCCTAGTACATAGAACACTCATATTCTCTCTTTCTCCTCCTATATTTACTGCATTATGCATGCATATTACATAATGCCTATTAATGCATACAACTAATTTACCTTCCTTAATCATCATATTCCCCCTGTGGTAACATTCAATCTGTACTAACAGAAAAGCATAGAATTCTGGAGTTAAGAAGGACTTTCAAATGAAATATTATTTATCTGAGTTCCAGGCCAGTTTTATCATTTTCTACATAAACTTGGACACACCATTTAGGGGACATCTGTTTAATCACTCTGGATTAGGTTTCCTCACTGTTTCTGATTCTAGGTCACTTTAGAAATGGCCTCAAATTATTATATGCTTTTAGCATATGTCAAGCTAAAAAACAAACAAACAACAATAACAAAAAACGCTTGTGACTTTGTGTGCCCATAGTAGTCACTCTACCATCATTTTTGTCAACCTTGTTTCTGATAATTTTGTTAATTGGTTTTAATAAAGCCTGAAATAAAAAGACACTAAATTTTATTTCAAGCATTAAAGCCTGCTGTATTGTTGTTATAAGTTTGAATGTAGCCACTTGGATACACAAAGGACCTCAGACAAAACATGACAATTACTGAGCTACCAACTGCCCTCAGAAAGTAGCAGACAAGACAAGGGATAACAAGTGCTGGAGAGGCTGTGGAGAAAAAGGAACCCTCATACACTGCTGGTGGGAATGTAAACTGGTACA
>PVKE010050306.1:0-10989 GCA_004027555.1 Craseonycteris thonglongyai | reverse complement strand
GCTGGGATGGCTCAGCGGGTTAAGCGCTCACTTTGAAGTCCTGGGGACCGAGGATCGAATCCCAGCCCCGGCCCATATGGACCCACATGCTGAACTGAGGTGTGCTTCCCATGCGGGAGGTCCCCAATTTGGTTCTTGACCCCCAGTTCAAACCCTGGCTCAAGGGGCAATGCTTCCTGTACAGGAGGCCCCCAGCCCAGTTCCTGCCCTGAGCAGCCCCCACCCACCTGTGTGGAACAAAACCATATCAAAAACTGATGACATACAACTATGGAGACTGCTCTGGGCCCTCCCCCTTCTCTCTGTCTGTCTCTATCTCTCTGACTCTGTCAAAAAATAAATCTTTAAAAAAAGAAACAAACAAATTAATTAATTAATTAATTAAAAAGAAAAAGACTGTATGCCAGTTCTGAGTAATGAGGCTTAGAAATTAAATTAGCTGAATGCAGTCTAAGGTTTGCTTGTATACAGCCCAGAGGGAACTATCTTTTCAATGTATTAGGTCACAAAAGATCCCAAGAGCACACTGGAGAAAAAATAGTAGTGTTCACTGTCCTAAGAATTCCAGGCTCAGAACACAGATAATGTTCAATTTCAAACCTATTATCTTTGATCTACAGATGAACAGAAAAAAATGTTCTGCAATCACCCAAGACTTCCTCTCTGGTTTCTGACTTTGACACCTCCGGTCCTTCTTACCCTTTGGACTGACTGCAAAGACATATATGTGTGCCTTGGAAGGACAGAGAATTTCTTTCACACTCTGCCAGCACCTTTTTGTCATAAAAGCTGTCAGGGGACCCAGGGAAACCGACATTTACAGATTTTCTAGAGGGAAGAATTTAACCATTCTCCCTTCCCCCATCAGTGATTAAGTTAAACGATCCATATTTGACATAGAAATTCATAAAAAAATGAAAGTAAGACAAAGGGAATGAATCAGTCATCTGAGAATTTGAACATAATGATCTTGGTGGAACATCAAGAAATCTATAGAAAAATTGCTGGCAACATATTTCAATTAAAGGCCATGGTCATAAATATGACTATCTCTTCTGCCCCTTCCCAAGCATTACTAATTCTGAATCCAGGATTAATTATAATAAACAGTGGCAAAGCACCACTTTCGGCCTTAAACAACTTGAGGCCCCACAGTTCAATATAGGCAATACTTAGAGTAATGGTTACATACATGTAGCATCTATTAGATGAAAGTTTTTAGGGTTTTCCAGTGTCTTGGCAGAGGCCCCCAGAGCCTAGAAAATGTGTCAAGGCATTTAGTATTTCCATAGTCCTAGGTGATAGTAGACCATATGGTATTAATTTGTGCTCTGTGCTTTTAGTATTTGTTTACTTTCTTTTTGTTCTCTTTCTAAACACTTTTAGAAAAACTAGCTATTTAATATTTCTCTTCCCTTGATTCACTGTTAGACATGCTTAACTAACAAAAATCTGTGTGGATTTCCCCATATAATTTAGACAAAATCACTTTCATCCTTTTGTTTTTCCTAATTTGTTTGAGAATTTGATGACCCTCTCCTTACCACCCCACCCCTCTAAATAAATAAATAAATAAATAGATAGATAGATAGATAGATAGATAGATAATTTTTAAAAAACGCACAGGTAAAAATTTGCCCTTGGTTTCAAAGGCCTCAAGGATTCCTGAAGACCGTAGATCCCCATATCTCAGGATACAAACCCTGCTTTGAATATTGCTTTAGAGCCATCACTTAATATTTGCATGCTGTATTACATATTCAATGTTTTAAAAGTAAGTTTGAGTATATTAGGACAATATTATCAAATTTATATTGGATTAAGCACTCTCTACAGAATATTTTAAATTCTTAAATTTGTGTTGCAATTTATAGTATGTATACAGAATTTCTAAATTTAATGCTTACAGAGTTTAATTACAGAGTGCTTCTAGTACTTTTTTGTGTGAATGACCTATGTGAGATTAAAGTAGAAACAATATTAGTACTATTGTACTTTTGAATTCTTTTCATATGTTGAATAACACTACATCTGCTAAATGGTTTTGAATTTTAAGTTTTGTCCATCTGTTGAGGCGTTTAATTATAATTCTAGGTCTACCCATTTTTCTTTTATTTTTGCTAATATTTCTAATATATATTATGTTTATGAATCAGCTCTTTACCTATAAACAAAATTTAGAACAGATCATTTTTAAGACATTTTATTCTGACTTTGATCCTGCTACAAATTCAATATATTACATTCATAATGTTTGTTTTACTTCATATCTTCATTTAGTTATAGTGTCCCACTTAATTATTTTTTATTTTTAAATTTATTTTATCTCATTCAATGCTAGTAACTATCCCCACTCCATTGGTGAAGGAGGGTGAACTTTATAAAAAAACTTACTGAAATTTAAAGATAGAAAAATAAATCTGAAGTCCCTGAGTTCTTTATTAGAAATTCTTTGGTCTAGCTTCCTCAAAAATTAGTACTCATGTACATTTAGTCTTAGTTCATGTCTCTTGTCTTGTTACATAAATCGTCCTGTATTTTACCTGCTCCCTATAAGACTTTCTTCACTGAGGCAGAGAAAAAAGACTAATTGTTTTAGAACATCATGTTGTTGTTTTTTATTTTCATCTCAATACTCTGCTAAATTTGTTAACTTCAGAGTGGACTGCAACCAAAAAAAAAAAAAAATGTTGATTCACATTTATATACTCAGTAATGAAAAAGATGTAAAACTTACGTTGTTTCTGAATTTCCCAATGTATACCAAGAATAGCCAACAGCATAGAGAGCTGTCACCAACACCACAGGGAAAAAAATTAAATTAACTACATAATGTCCTGCAAAGCAACAGTCCCCATCCTTTTTGGCACTAGGGACCAGTTTCATGGAAGACAATTTTTCTATGGGAGCGGAAGGCAATGCAAATGTGCACGCACAGTTTACAATAGGGCTCATGTTCCTCTGAGAATCTAATGCCATTGTTGATCTGACAGGAGGTAGAGATCAGGCAGTATTGTGAGCACTGGAGGCAGCTGTAAATACAGATGAAGCTTTGCTTATTTGCCCACCACTCACCTCCTGTTTTGCAGCCAGGTTTCTAACAGGCCATGGACAGTTACTGGTCCATGCTCCGAGGGTTGGGGACCCTTGCTGCAAAAGATACTTTATTGAAGGTGTTCAGTAGTTCCTTTTTGTCAATAGAACCATTTCCATCAGTGTCATACAATTTAAAATACCACTTTAATTTTTTTAATACCATTTTTCCTTGTACAGCTAGATTTATAGCAGCAATGAACTCTAAGAAGTCAATAAATCCATCCTATGGAAAGCCAGATGAAAAGAAAAATAAATATTTAAGAACTATTGTTTTTTATTTGAGAAGTCATCATTTATGAGCATGGGCCTTCTGTACAATTTCATACAACCCACACAATTTTAGCATAGGACTTTTCCCAAGCACTTCATTAAACACAAAAATACATAGGTATTATATATGGAAACAAACAACTTTAAATATACAGCTAAGTACCTTTCAAAGAAAATATCTACTTCTTACGCAAAACAAACAAACAGAAACAACAACAACATTCTGAATTAGCATGAAGGAACACTGCGTACTCACCACTGAGCACCCTACCATGCCTGTCTTCTCCTCAGTACCTTTAGGTTTTGTTGTCCACTCAGGGAGAAGACCAGGCACTAATTTTTAGTATATGTGCTGCCAAAGCGAGCACTAGTACTAATTTTTAATAGAATGAAAACATCAAGTAGCTAAATTCTATATGCCTTTTTAGAGAACCTGGTTGATCTTTTTGTACTGCTAAATTCCAGGATTCCTTCCAAGTTTATTATTTTTGATAGGAATCAAAATTTCTTAGTCAATCTTAGCAAAGATTGTTTAAGGGTTGCATGCTTAGGTAGTTCCTCCTCCTGTTTTAAACTGGTAAATATTGTCAGATGAAACAGAAGCAGTCTATGTCATTCTTAAGAATCATACACTTTAAATTTTGTTCAGCCAAATGCTCAACCATCTTAAGAAAAGTGGGAAGTTCTGGGTGTGTGACCCACTCTGCTATTTTCCCATGAATTCAGATGCCAATGGTAGTGTATCCGGTCTAAGGTATGATATCAAGTGCATTCTCTTTGGAATATTAGAGATGTCCAGTTCTATTTACAAAACAGGATGTAACATAAAGTATCCTCTTTCCCTTGGAAATAAAGTGCTATAGACCTATTGGTCCATAAAACGATATGTGTTTGCCTTGAGTCCCAAGCTTCATATCTAGTTCTTCCAAGTCTATAAGAAAGGCAAATGAAAAACCACCAGCAGTTTTGGTGAAGCCTTTACAGCAGCTCTGTAGAGACAAGCCTGCTTTTCTAGTTAGTGGCATTTGTTTTTTTAAGATGACTACAACATCTCAGATATTGGAAGCCAATGTGCTGATCACAATAGAATTGTTTTCAAAATGTATTACATTTTTAAAATTTCTATATTATGGATGTTTTACCTCCATGGGAAGTGTGTGTGTGTGCGCGCGCACGCTCAAGCGCATGATTGTGTGTATAAGTTAAAAAAGAAAATATTTAAAATCATTTTACTGCATATGGGTATTAGAATTTTACATTTTACAATTTCGGCATTTTTACACCATCAGTGCTTCATATGAGATAAGACTCCTGCTAACAGATGGCAATCTGATTGAATGAGTCTCCTAAAGGAAGTGTGTTCAAGTATACAAAATGCAAAGTGATTTTACCTTTTCTTTATCTATCTTTCCTATTGTTCGTCACCACCACCTTATTAATCCCTAGAAGAGCTACGGCTGAAACAAGGAAAATACGTTATCATAGAGTTGAATTTTATAAGATGATATCAAGGAATCACATTTCCAGATTCAGCAGGATATGACCACTATCTTCTAGAAACAGGACTGACAGGTGCAGAAGATGTAACCGGGATGGGCAGTACCCAACTAGAGGCACATCTGTCCCTAGGTCTTCCTCCTGTGTCTTTATGGCTGACCAATCAATACAACATTTTCTGGGTAGTTACTAGGCATGTTTACCAAAAAGTCACTGAAGCAGCTTTCCTGTGAAGATTGAGCTGGCTTGTAATAAAGTGAATCCTCCATGTTCCTATAAAAACCTGGTATTTTGTAATGGTTTGTCCTGTAAGAGTCCTGCTTCAGTGATCACAATATTTAGTGTCACTTGCATGATAAATGGCAAAAGGCATGACTGAGCAATGTCGCCTTTAGAGCATTGATACTTTATGATTAGGCCCAGTGAGTGAATGGCCCTAACACCTTCCTTTCAATCCAGTCTCTGGAAGCTGTGGGTAAACCATGGCAGCAGATGAGCATTAAGATTTTTATCATATGGTTTTAAAATGGACAGCCTGGTTAATCTACAACCAAAGTTAATCAAGAGAGAGGAAACTTTTGTGCTTAGACAAGTGTAGCCTCCTCAAAAGTTTCTGTAAGCAAAATATCTTACACTTTTATTTCAATATTTTGTTATGTAGTAAAGCATATTATTCTTCACAATCCTTAGCCATCTCTTCTTTTCAATTTTGCTCTGTTAAGACTTTGCAGAAATTTGCATTGGTGGGATGACCCCAGTGAATGTAACTTAATAGCGTGAATGTTGGAGAGGGTTTTAGGTAAATGTTTATTCTGTAAATTATTTTCAAAGTTACTGTTTTCAGTTAATCTATAGATTTCAAGGTGGGGAGCAGGAGATAATAGTCACAGAGATGATAAGATGTCTCAGAAAATGGGACTAGGAAGAATGTAATAGAAAATGTCCAAAATCTTAGCAGAGAATCAAAGGAATAGAGAGCTCTGATTCTTGTAGTCAAGTTGGAGGAGCATATGGGATCATAGAACTACCTGGAGATGTCTGATACTTACTGGCCTTGAGCCAGAGTGAAGTTCATAAACTCCTTGCATCAAAATCACACGGGAACAATGAAATATACAGATTCTTGGACTCCAACCCCGAACAACAGCATCAAAACTACTTGTGATGGGTTCTAAGAGTTGTCATTTAAAAATGTTCCATGTGAATCTTAAGATTTGGGAACCATTGACCAAAGCTGTTTTTCTTACCCATGTCTTTCTTTGTAGGCATTGTATCTTGTCATTTCTTCAGATAGCTATTGTAATTGTGACTTTTTTTACATGAATTTATGTAACCTTATAAGACAAATTAGAAAAATTATGACCCACATGGTTCAGTCTCAGAATAATAGTAGAGTCATGCAAACACAGTCTAGCAATCAAAAATTGATTTCAAAATAACAGCAAGTGTTTGCTTTCATTTCTGGAACAAACACAAATTGCATAAAATTTATAGATTTCTTTACTACATTTTCTTCGTCTCCATCTGCTCTTTCATAGATACCCTGCTGCTCAGTCATCAGCAACCTCCATTGCCCAGTTTCTTCACTGCCAGCCCTGGCACAAGAACATTTCACTCCAATACTCCACCAATTTTCTCATAATTCTGCATCACAAAATCCTAAAAATTAGTTGGGCAATAGCAGGATTCTCCTTAGTGGTGGAGGAAAGTGTGCAAACTGGGATCCCCAGGAAAGAGGAGTTTGGAAGCATGGATACAAAAAAAAATTAATGCCAACACACTTATAGATTTATGCATCATGTTCTGAGGATGGACTGAATTACAGGGAAGAGTTAAAAGGGGCTCAAGATATGGAAGCATGATAGTTTCTCAGGCTCCAAAGGGAGTTTGGCTCCATTAATAGGTCATAAATCATTTTGTAGAGGGGGTTTAACATAGGAGAGAGAGAGAAAAAAATGGAGACTTCAAATTTAAGCTTTCTGATGCTCTTTAAAACATATGAAAACTATAAAGCATGATTTGTTATATCTCTAAACAAATATATATATATTTTTTTCTACCATCAGTGATTAAACTTTATAAGTCTAATATAATAATTAAAAAAGAAAAACAAGATCTTGTTGTGCTTCTGTTCAACAGAAAATCTATAGGTAGAATATGTTGGTCTCCAGGCAATAAAGTTTATATACACATAAAAAATAATTATTTTATTATTTATTAGTAAGCATAAGAACTACTATTTACATTAAAAAACAACAACAACAACAACCAAAAAGGACGTGTTCCAAACAGCTTTCTTATTCTTATTTTAGAGGGGAAATAATTGATTGTCAGAGAAGTTAAATAAACTAGTTAATGTAACAAAACTAGGATGTGGGAGAATCCAGGATTTAAACCCAGTCAGCTTTACTCTAAGACTTTTGTTCTTTCATCACCTGATACTGCTTCCAGGACTCATTACAACTGAATTCTCTTTCTGGAAGAGGTGTTCGTAGACTTGAAGAAATGTGTTCATGGAATGTGTTGTTCCGTATTACTATGTGTGAGTTAGTTTGGTAACACATCTGCATAAAGTAAGGTAATTCTGAGTGTCTGAGAGGTTTGAACTTGTGTCCCCTTCATACCCAATGCTGCCCTAGTAAAGCTGGTCTGTCTGCTCGAAGCTGCTTAGCCTCAGGGAGGCTTGTGGACCCAGAGGGCTCTTGGGGCCACCACCTCTAGGCTCCCCATCACTCTTCCCCAAGAGCCATCTGGCTCAAAAGGACAAAAGTTGTATTCTCTTGCTCTCTGCTGTCTTTGGCTCATTTTGTAGTCATAAACCTTTCTTTCCCTGCCCAGGGGCTTAGCCTCCAGCACCCACAGAAAACAGCCTCTCCCTACCTACAGTTCAGGACCTTTCCCCAGCTGCCTGGCCAGCACCTGAAGCACACAGACTGGTCCTGCTTTTGCTGATGCTGTTGTTAGTCGTCACCTATGCTCTTGGTTAGGAATCTCTAGCCCCCTTCAATATGCAGCTGGTCCTTGCTTTGGCTCAGCATTTCCTCTTCTTCAGGGCCTCACTCTGCATTACAACTCTGACAAATGCATCTATTCTTCCCACCCTGTAGAATTCCTAGGCAAAATCTCATTGTAGATATCATCTAATATGCCCATTATGGCCCCGCGATCTCTCTCTCTCTCTCTCTCTCTCTCTCTTTCTGCCTGAGTAACCTTAAGAAACAGACATCTGCTCTGGGGTTTTATCCCAATGATGGAGTCACAAATTTATAAACTGGGTTATGTCATTAGGGAAAATTGGCTTCATTTTACTAATAAATCATAGAATTTCAGCTCTGGAAACTCTCCTTTATTTTGCAGATGAGATATGGACTGGACTAGCAATAATAATTTTATTTAATAAAAATCATGATGACAACTATTGATGTTGATGTAATCCCTGCTATACAGATAGTGTCAGGCATTGTGCTTTACACATATAAAAACTTAGTTAGGTCTAACAAGGCTCTACACAGTATTGATCAAGAAGCACATCATCCTGAGTTCTTATAACACTAAGAACAGGGGAATAGGAATGATTATTATAAAAACTAATGATGAAGCCTCATTTGTTCTAGTGTACCATTATTCAAGAAAAGATAATACTAATCCAATAAAAATTCACCTAATTATAGTCCCAGCTTTAAACTATTGCCCCCCATAGCATTAACTTCTACCTTTCACAGAGTCACTATCTATTAAAAATACATGAACTATCATAGCCCCTAACCTGAAGACATTTAGGTGGTTTCAATTTTTCACATGTGACACTTTTCATTGACATTTTACCAGCTGTGGTGGATCAGTAATGACATAAAAAAGAAAATGTCTGCTTGAAAATGGTTACTTAGTTGGTCAGAAGTAAGGAAGCCCAGAAAGCTGGTATAGACACATTATAGGACTGATGAACATTTGTCATTGATATTTAATTTGCATTTTAGAAACTGCAAAAAAAGCAGGCAATATAAGTGCCACTTCTATCATAACAAATACATATGAATACTTTAAAATACTTCTGTGAATTTTAAAACTGTGTTATTTAAAACTAACGTTATGTTCAGTGTGTACAACCTAGGCCATTTTCACCTATGGATAGTACTTATATTCACAGCAAACACAGACTATCATCCATGGAGGTGCTGGAAAGTCCTGAGAAGGACTCCCCTTTGTAAGATGAGAATTATACAGCTGGCTTGGTAAATTAGTTCTATAATGTGATCTTTATGCTGATCAAACAGAGTTTTTCTTGATTTAACCATAACTGTATGAAATTCAAGAGTTCTGGGTCACAGGGTATCTCAAAATATTTACCAAACAAGTGCTTGACTATTAATCGTTTCCCTGGGACCTATTAATTAGGAAATCCTGACCATCTGCCCCTGGAATGAAATCAGCTTAGTAGGTGTCCATCCAACTGTGAATTAGAAGCCAGGCTCATGTGCTTTTTGGAGAAGCAAGAAAATGATCTGATCACTTCTAAATAAATCAGTTATGGAAGACCTACCCAGGGCTATAGCAATGGCAGCTTTTTGAAAGGAAATTACTCAGGTAGCCAATGTGGGTTTCCTCTTATATGCACCCGCCTCCCAAAAGTGTTATTGCAACAGACAAAACAAAACCCAGTTTTGCCTTCATTTATGGTAGTCAGCCTGTCTCCTAAGAGTGTTTTATGTTCCATGGAAGAGCCTAGGTCCATATTCCTTAATGAGAAGTAAATACAGGGTATTGGAAGTGGCAAGAGACAGTAGAATGCAAATGCAATACGCCATGTACTACTTGCTTAAGTCCCCTCAAGCCCTTTCGATGTACCCGTGTACAGGCCCTATTTTCTCTCCCAGCAGCGTTTCGACATTCGGCTTACGTCCACTTACCTCATCCATCAAAATTTTGTGAATGTGGATGATATACTTTTTGAGATAACGCATTTAAATGAAGTCAGTGTCCACACGATGTATTTGAAACAAATTTAAAGGCCGTCTGGGGAGGTTAAGTCCCCAAATGTTAAGTCGGGGCTTGAGGGGCTACAGCCTGTGTGTCTTTACTATGACTGTGACAAGAAGAGCAGTCAGAGGAGCTGTTTCTGAATTAATGGTTTTAGAGCCAGAATTCCCTTTTCATATATATATCCATGGTACATATCTCTTTGGTGGTGGAAATGGGCGTAGACTCCAATTTTCTGTCACTTTGTGGTCTTGCTGGTATAGCAGCCGTGCTTATATCTCACTGCACATTCAAACCACCTGGCAGCTTAAAGCAAACAAAACAAAACATTGCTTTGATTCAGTTGAACTGAGATGGAGACCTAGCCACCAGTGTTTTTAATAATACCCGCAGGTGCTTCTAACATGTAGCCAGAATTGAGAATCACAATTCCAACAAATTTTTGCTAAAATATAAGCATTACAACAGCTTAAGTATAAACGTATGTCAGCAGGCACAGTGGATGTCTTTAACAGGTAAGATTCTGTGAGTCTCGGCCAAAATGATGATAACTGATGGTATGTATGGAAATGCTTTGTCAATGATAAAGTGCTAAACAATAAGGGGTGTTTTTATCATCATCAACAAATGCTTCCTGAGAAAGTCTAAGCTTATAGTTGTGCGGTTAGTAGCATTGATATTTACCCTTAAGAGATTTCAGCCTAATTTCAGTCTAAGAGACAGTCATTTGTTTCCAATAAATGTGTCTGACAAATAGCAGCAGTAATTTTGGTCACCTTGTAGGCCAGGCAGCCCAATGCAGTGTTCTATAGGCTACAGGGCAGTCAGGGGTTTAATGAACAGCAGCAATTATGACACTTAAAAGCCAGGTTGTAGGGATGCTGGGATAGTTCAGAGGATGAGCCCTTGTTTCACATTTGCAAGGGCTGGGGTTTGATTCCCAGCCCCAGCCCAAGCAAATGTGCAAACCCACGTGCTGAACTGCAGAACAACTGGTAACCGCTGGGATGGCAGCAAAGTTTCTCACCTCCCAAGAGGGAGGCCCCCCCGTTCAGTTCCTGCCCAGTGAAGCCCCACATCCATCTGTGTGGAATAACAACTAATGATGCACAACTATGAAGAATGCTCTGGGCCCTCTGTCTCTCTCCT
>PVKE010050305.1:0-10996 GCA_004027555.1 Craseonycteris thonglongyai | reverse complement strand
GGGAGCTAGTCACATAATGCGATGCATGGGTGATGTGATGTGGAGTTGTCCATTGGGAAACTGTCTGATTGCTACCAACCAATGTCACCCCATTAAATTTAACAATAAAATATAAAAAAAAATTAAAAATAAATTAAAAAAATGTAATCTGGAGGAAGATTTAACAAATTAAAAACTTGCTGCTGTTTCAAAAAAAAAAAAAAAAAGAAGAGTTCCTGCAAAATCTTGTGTTCTTCCTTACTCAATGTTCAGTAATGCTTAGTGCTCCTTTGCAATTAAGTGCTTACAGGGAGAAGCCCAACAACCCCACTCCTTCGGTCACCTTTGCTTGAACAGCTGGTTGTTGGTTCTTAGAGGCCCCACCCCTTCACCTACCCTGGAACAAAGTTGGCTCAAGACTCTTCACCCTCCATACCTCTTTTCTCTTCCGGTTTTGCATTGTCTGGGAGTGAAAATTCACCTATCAAGTAAATACACTAATAAACTGGTGCTGAAGTGGGAGAAAAATTAGCTGAGAAAATTTGTACCACAGCTATTTACAAAATCTGGCATATAGTAAATTCACTAAATACTTGTTAAATAAAAATAAATTAAGGGTTGAACCACAGGGAATGGGATAAAGACGATCAGCTGCCCCTTACCTGTAAATATAATGAAAGGTACATTCATGTATAATTTGGCTGTATTTTATCTATTTTTCAACAATTGTAGCTGATAATGAAATTAATGTGATTTTCACAGTACATCACTCAGATGTGGCACAGAATGAGAAAAACAAGACCTTCTGTGCTTTGGTCTCTTGCTTTGGCCTTGGGTAAACCTACGTGATGCCTCTGAACAGAAAACAATACCCAGGTTTAAAGATGATGTCAGCTACCAAATCCTCACAGCAGCATGAAAACTTGAAAAAGGACAGGTTTAAACTTATGCTGCTGTTAGATGAATGAGTAAAACGGCAGCTACCAAAATTTCCAAACACCTTTTAGGCCCTCATGTGGCTTTCCCGTGGGCTCAACAGCCCACACTCATGCTAAAGCATAGATTACCTGGAATGGGTTTTATGATTGGTTCCCCTTAAATGAACCTCAGTAACCCTGCGGTGTGAACATGTGGTGATCCTTACAAAGATGTTGATGAGGTAGGAAACGTAGCGCACGGCACCTCAGTCACTTTTAGATGGAATGAAACTTGGAATAAATGCAACACGAGATAGAATTATTAACTGGCTTAGACTATTAACTAAATAGTCTCTTAGATGCACATAAAAAGAACAAATGACAACTGAATTTTCTAATTATAGTCCAGAGAGACTGGAAATACTGAACCATCTTCTGAATCTTCAAACAAAAGTAGTATGCAGTGATTTTAGTGTATCTGTTTTGATATATTTGAATTCTTTGAAAAATTATATTCTATTTTTAATGTATAATGCCAACATTTTATTAACTGTAATATTGAGTTACTAGAATACATAAACAAAATTCTGCATAAGAAAAAGTTGATAGAGATGCTGGGATAGCTCAGCAGGTTGAATGCTTGTCTTGCAGCCCTGGGGTCTGAGGATCGAATTCTGGCCCTGGCCCATGCAGACCCACATGCTGAACTAGAGGTGTGCCCCCAGTTTGGTTCTCACAGGGGAGAGCTTCCCATGTAAGAGGCCCCCAGTTTGGCTCCTGCCCAGGCCTCCTTCCCATGTAGGAGGCCCCCAACTAGAGGGGGAGTGCTCCCATGTGGGAGGTCCCCAGCACAGTTCCTGCCCTGCCCAGCCCTGTGGAATGGAACTACACTAAAAATTAACGATGTACAACTATGGCGACTGCTCTGGGCCCTCCTGCTTCTGTCTGTCTGTCTCGCTCTCTGTTGAAAACAATAAAAAACATAAATCTAAAAAAAAAAAAAAAATTGATGACCCCTGATGCCCCATATGAAAAAAGAAAGTGAAATTTAAAGAAGTCCTGATACCTATGTCTGGTAGTGAAGAAACTTACTCACAATTATATCTTATTGGAGAGATTGGAGAGACGCAGATAGAGGTACATATTGTCAAAATAGAACAATTATTTTATTTTATGTTTTAAATTTGTTTCATGTGTACAAAACAACATAATGACTAGACATTTACACACCTCACAAAGTGATAATTCCAACTAATCTACTACCCATCTGACACCATACATAGCTATTCCAATATTCCCTGTGCTGTACTTTACATCCCACAAATATATGTAATTTTTAATTATAGTTGACATTCAATATTATTTTATATTAGTTTCAGGTATACAGCATAGTGGTTAAGCTTTCATATAATTTAAGAATTTATTCCTCCGCTAAGTCTAATACCTATCTGACACCATGCATGGTTTTTACAACATTATTGACTATATCCTCAGACTGTATTTCACTTCTCATGACTAATCTGTGACTACCAGTTTGTGCTTCCTAATTCCTTCATCTGAGATAGAACATTTTTATACGTTTACAGGGCACTGCTCTCAGTTCTCTTTTGGTCCTGACTAAGCCTAGGTAAAATGGTAAAGTCTTGACTATATTCTATTGATTTATCTACCTGAGATGTTTTTCTGGAATTTCCCCTGTGTATGACTCTGTCTCCTATTTCCTAACCCAAGGGTCAGAGCTCATTCCGAACAATCCAGCTCAAAAAGACAATCTGGGCCAAGCAGATTCTCTGACTGGAGAGTCATTGAACTAACAAATTGTGTGTAAATTAGACATTTACCAGTGAGAAATAAATCTGTAGGTAATGATTGAAAGGGCAATTGAACAGTTGTCTGGGAAGTCATGATGGACCATTTTTAAGTGGGGTTTCGAGGGAGTGGAAACTATGAGCAAGCAGACACTCTAGTGGTAAATTTACTTAAACTATAGTTCTACAGTGAAAAGAAAAACTTCCTCATTTGATTTATTATATACCTCCTCTAATCTTTTTTATGAGCCTGAATCCACTGAGTAACAAAAGAAAACAAAACAAAACAAAACAAAATAAAACACGTTAATCCAGTTCTTAGCTTGAAGTAATAATTTTAACATTTCCTTAGGTATTATTAATGTTTTTGAATTTTATTTCTTTTCCTTCTCTATTTCAATATGGCATCTGGGTCTTTTGGGTAAGTGTGGCTTAAGTGACTTTGTGGCTCTGAGGGGAAAGAGGCCCCAAAGCCATTAGATGTCCTTTGTCTCCTCTCATCTCCAATGCCATGACCCTTGAGCTCCTGGTAACAGTTGGCTCTGCCAGCTCTCACGGTTGCCTCTGGCTGGTGTATCACCTGTGATCTGGTTTCTCGCAACTTGAGTGGTGACTGGTGGCCCTCCCTGGCTCATGTGGCCTCATGCCACTCTTGCTGATGCTAACGGGCTGTAGATCCCATTTATCTGCTGTAGCATCAAAACACTCTTGCTAAGACACAGAGCTCCCCAAATGCTCAGTGTCCTTTCTATTGGATCCACTGGCATCCCAAAGGAGCCCCAGTAGAAAGTTCATCTCTTCTGCCACAGGCCACCACACTGACTATGATGGAGCTGTTGTAGAGAGCTTCGGAGGGCAGCATGGAAAGAGATGGCTTTCCAGAGTCTCAGCTGTGGAATGGAGCAGAATCCTCACACCGTGCGTATGCCACGTTACCTAACTGCTCCTTTCGCTACCCACTGCCCTTGAAGTTTGGCTTTAAGGTGGTGGTAAGAGATAAGAGGAAAAGGAAAAGTGGTGTCTGTTCTTCACTTCTGCCTCTCTCCTTTCTCTCACAGTACTTCGTTCTAGAAGGCTGAGGGTCTCCATCACTTTCCCTGGAATATATCATCCAAACACACTGGTACACCGTGTGTACCAGTATAATCTTAGGTACACATACTCGCATGTAGCACTTGCTGTAAGATGTGTTCATGAACTTAATTGTCAGACCTCGTATTAGATAGAAAAGGTGTTATCACTATACTCTGGAGGGAATCTTAGGATCTGACCCATCCAGGTTAGTTTGTAAAATTCTAAAGGGATTTAGAAAATCCCCCCTCTCATCCAAGCCTGGTTTTCAAACCGATTATTTTCTCACAGGACAAAGGCCTTTATGGCTGAGCTCCAGAGGCAGAAAACTACAAAGGTTATGAGCTGAAAGCAAAATTAAAAAGTATTTGTTTAATATTGTGCAAGTATTATCCTCATTAACACTATAGATAATATACAACATATGCATTAAAGGTGAGGGACTTGGCCAGAAGTGAGAACATGGAGACACACACTCATGGAGCAAAATTCAATCTGTGGTGGCAGAGTATTAACATAAAACACACAATCTGCTAGAGCCACTGGGCTGACTGAAGACTCCGTTATTGGCTCTGAGAGGCCTCCTTTTGTTAGTTGGTGTGGATTTTCTGGAGTTTCCATGCTTGTGTACAAGTCTTTAATTACTTGATTTGACTTGAATGTATTTTGGTTCCTTAAAGCCAAAATATGTCAACAAGCTTATAGGTAAAGCCTTTATATTCCACAATGTATACATTGTGCATGTGAGTGTCACCAAATCTTATGCGATGCTTTCTGGAAATGCCTTTCTAATCCATCCCTCCACCTTACTCCAGATCCTAATTGCCACACCCCCAGATTACTGCTGTGGCTCCCTAGCTGTCTGTCTTAGGTGTCTCTCTACTCCCTGTTATTGTGCAATTCTTCCCCTCTAGTCTTCCTGGAACCCCACCTTCACCATCCTCTCCTGTTCAGAGACCTACATGTTAGCCTTCTCCCTCCTCCCTATCATATCCAGTTGGATTTGCTTTGGTCCAGTGTTCAGGTTCTGTCCTTATAAATGAATCTAAGTTCCCTGCATGCTCACCATGCCTGCACTCAAAGCAAGCTGAGAGCCCAGGGACCTGGGGGCAGGAAGACTGTTACCTGTGTCTTCTCTCACATTGTTTGCACATCCGAAGTGACTGCTGCCCCTCTGTAGTGCTAATTTAATACCAACCCATTTTTCCAGGCCAGCCTCCAACCCAGTGTGTTCTCTCTCTCTCTGAACTGTTAGTTTCTCTAGGCCCCTCTTTTTTAAAGCTTAATTACAGCCCATCTTTGAATAAGGGATAATATCTATAGCTAAAATTTACTGCACACCATCGATGGGCTAAGTGCTTCTCAGGAATAGCTCATTTGACCTCCAGTCTGTCCTTGTGAGGTGGGCACTCTGACATGCACATTGGAAGAGAAAGAAACGGAGCTTCCTGGCAGTCTGGGAGCTTTCCTGAGGCAATGCAGCTGGTAAATTGATGGAGGCAGGATTAGTATCCAGAAATCGGATTCCAGAGGCTAAAACTTCAGTTAATATGGCGTCCCACTCCCACAGAATTGGTCCTTGTTACTTCAAGTGTCTTCATCTTCTCTTCCAATTAGACTGTAGGCAGGTATACGAGTGTGGGCAGAATCATGATTTCCGTGCTTTCTGGGTCCTCCTGAGCCAGCACATAGGAGACACTCACAAGATACTTCTTTTCTCCCTCTGACTTTTCCGTTGAATCATCGTTTTCAGATATAGAGCAACATGGCCTGTACAGTTGGGGTTTACTCAAACTCTGCTGACGTTTCTCCCCTTTTTTTCCATGAATGCTCACAAGCCCCCTGGATGACTACGGTGCCAATCAGCATCGGTGGAAGGCATCGGGTGCCCTGAAGGAGTCTCTACTTCTCTCTCTGCCCATCTGCCAGGCATGACTTCTGATGTCCCCAAATTCTGGACACCACCTAATGCCCTTTTGCAATGCCAGGGTTGCACGGTGTTTCTATGTGCACCTTCCAGGGAAAATCAGTCTCTAAAGATTTTTACAGCCTGCAAGAGGTGATTTCAGGCCAGCTCCTCAGAGGCTGGTCTCTTTGAACAGTGTCTAAAGGGGATCCCAAAAGATCTCTCATCGAAATGCTCAGCAGGCCTGTGATTTGTTTGGAGAGAAACCAGCTGCTGAGAGAAAGTGGAGAAATACATAGTTTCCTAACAAATTTTAAACATTAGAGCTTTGACCTTCAAGGGGGTTTTTCCCAAGGGGACTTCTCTTCCCTCTTCTAAGTGAAAAGTTAGAAGCATTTAGGTCAATCTTAAGATGTGGTGAAATGAGGCTTTGAGGCTGTCAATGTTTGGCTTGGGTCTTTGTGGACAGTGTGAGAGAGCTTCGCAGGTCCAGGCCTAACTGGAGCAGGTTCAGTAGGGGCCACTTAGTTGTGAGAGGACTTCAGGATGGTAAGCACTCATTTCCTCCAAAGGCCCCCTCCCAATAAACAATATGTCACCTTTGCTCCTCTCCAGCAGGCATAGTAGTCATTCCAGAGCCTGCCTTTCTCTCTTTCTCTCTGTCTGTCTCTGTGCTTTCCTTTCCCATCTACTGTCCTCTTTAGGAGGAAAGGAAGGACAAAGCACATTTGAAAAGGTCTCCCTCATTCCTGAGCATGAGCTTCATGTCATATGAAGGTCTGACTGCAGGAACTGGGATCAACAGAGTCGAGAATGACGGTACAGTCATTTAAGGATCCCCTGAAAATACTTGTTATTTGTTTAAATTTCTGCCCACAGCTGCCTGTTTAGGAAATCTAACAAAAGCACCATGAAATCCTGTTTGATCTCAGCCTTATTCACTGCTAATCCCACAGGATAGGAACGTGGAACTTTTTTCAAGATGGGGGAAGAGTGGCTTTTGTGATCATGACAGACATCAGACACTTCTCCTTTTAGACATGTCAGGGGATGTTATGTATTATGGAAAGTTTTCAGGAAAAGAAGGGGTCATTTTGTCCTGCCTGCTTATGTCTTTAGTCATCAACGCTTCTTGCCTGCAGAGAACTGAGCGGAAAGAACTCCACAGGCCTGTATTAGTCTGGGCCACAGAAAAGGAGGGAGGTGCTCCACATAGGAATTCACTCTTGCTCTAAGTGGGGAGCTTATCTTTATACCTGCCTCACCTGGGCCAGCTTCAAAGTGGTCTTGAACCTGGACACTTTTCCGCAGAGAGAAAAGTGAGCCAACATTTTTTGAGCCCCAACTCACTAAAAAATTGTGGGTATATCCTATGTTAAGAAAATGTGATCTTGGAAACCCAGATTTATGAAAGTAAGATTAAGTAAAGAATTAGGTAGGATTTTTATTTTACTTAAAAACCATCAAAGGATGCCTTAAAATAGTACCTTCTATCCAAGAGTATTTGAGATACAATCTGATTCTTAAGATTTTGAACCCAAATCAAATTCTTGGCAATCAGATCATATACAGTTTTAATGAGAGTAGGGGACTCACTATGTCTATGCAGTTCCAAGATTGGGTAGGGAAGCGAAACTTCTCAGGACAAAACAGGTTCACTAATTAACTGACCACTTTTATCAGTTCTCATTTAATAATAAACTTCCCACTTACATCAGTGTGTAGGCAAACACTTGGCATCAAGACTCTTATTGGACACTCCCAGGTGGTCAATAATACAATGCAAATCAAATGCAAATTGATTGCAACAAAGTGAAATTGCATATCCTGCAAAAGATGCAGGCTTTCATCCAACTTGGATGAAGACACAATTTGAGCTTCAAAAGAGAGTAATTTAAATATCAGAGAATTAAAATAGGCCCATGAGAGAATGGGTAAAGTCCTTTAATAGTTTTGCAAAAAACGACCCTTTCAATAACTGCAGCAAAAGTCAAATGTGAAATGAAGGGGTTATAAAATGTTGTTAGTCTAAGTAAGCATTCCCCCCAAAATCAGCACATTTTTTTTCTGATTCTAAAAATTAGCAAATAATTAAAATTATTATATGAGGTTCTGGTAAATGTAAGAGAAATAATAACTTGTTTTTATATATTTTATATTTAACAAAATTCTATCAATACTTTTAACCACTTACTGTGAAATTCTGGTTCTTTTATAAGTGATTCTCATAATTATTTTTAATATCAATTATCCTCGGGTAATGAGAACCCCCTTTTGTTCCTTATTATTTTATGTATACTATTTCATGTAATACTCATAGCCACTCTATTTGTTATTATAGCTTTTAGCACCATTTTATAGGTAAGAAAATTAAGGTCCTGGTTGGGCAATTTGAAGAGCACCATAAAGTTAATAAACACAAACTTCAATTACGCCAGCAGTGCAAGTATTTTTATTCTATAAGTAAGAAAATTATCTCTGTAAAAGAGGTAAGGGTTATCTTAGTGTCTAACCCTTGCCTACATGGCTAGTAGTATTAGCCACATTCAAACCCAGACCTTCTGACTCCCAAATCAGGCCTTATCCTAATCTACCACCAGACTTCCTTACAGATAAAATCAACCAATTATGATAGAACCAAAACTTTGAGCTCTTACTGTCTAGCAGGTACCATCATAAGTGTCTTATGTGTTCCTCTCATCTATTCTTTACAATATTCCCATAAAGCAAGTACTATGCTTTATTTCTCTTTTATAAATGAAGAAACTGTGTTGGAGGTTAGGTAGATTACTCAATGTAACACAAATGATAAATGACACCGGTTAGAATTCATCTATGTTTATCTTTCTTTGTGTTCTTGACACACAATTGTATCCTTTTTCTAATCCACAGAGTGAAGATTCGGATTATTGCCCCTAACCATTACAGTTATGCCCTTAGTATATATTATGTTATCTTGTCTGGGGGAAATTGCCCTGGAGCTCTCTCTCCTCAGCTAGTTTGTCAGAAAGGAGAAGCCTGAAAGAATGGGGCACTGGATAGTTCAACTCACAGTTGTTTGAGAACTGAGTTGGCAAATAAGATTTTTTCATATCAGATGGCAAACTTGCTTGATTGGTAGAGGCTTCCAGAATATAGTTTAGGGCCTAATCTGGGCTCTGTGGCAAAGAATGGTATGAAGTTTGAACATAGCTGCCCCTGGAAGGGGAATGGGCCCACAGGGGGGCTATGTATTTGCTATTTTACCCTCTGGTGTAGGGCCAAAATATGGGTATCTTAAGATTCAATGGATTCATAAAGATTATGTTCCCTAATATTTCATAGCACAATGAATACACAGGCTTCTTAAGATAGCAGGTGGGCACAAACAGATTCAAATTCCAGATTCAAGAAAGAAAGAAAGACTGATCGCCTTTTAAACATATCAATGGATATGGTTTTAAACCCTCACCAATCAAGCAATGATGACTTTGAAACGCTAACCACGCTTCTGAAAGCCAGCCAATCAGCGGCAGTTACACTTCAGTAAGGCTTTCCATAGCAGCAGGCTAGACAGTCCCTAGCCACTCCCACTTCTAAGAGGCCACCAATCTCTGAGCACTCTGCTTCCCCAAGCCCCACAGAGGAGCAATCACTTGCTTTCTTAAGAGGGATTGGGTCTTTCGAACACGTTTCCCTATGCTTAGTAAAATAATGCTTTCTGCTCTTTGTTTCAGGTAACTAGCGGTGGCTTCTTCCTTGTCCAAGGGTAAGAGCAGGGGAAAACAATAGTGGGGAAAAGCCATTGTTGTATAATTTAAAAGGTTGAAAAAGAAATTTCTATTCAATGTACATAGAATCACAGAAATCACACACACACACACACACACACACACACACACACACACACACACACATTTTGCTTTAAAAATTCGAGAAGGGAACCTCTAGCGTTTTCATGAAACAGGATTTTGTTCCAACCTCCATTATGTGGGAGGGATAATCACCACTAGATTAAAGTATATGTTTAATTCATTTTAAATTGAGCTAAATTGGCACTTCAGTCGTGAATGTAAAAGGCTATATTCTTCTTCTTTAGTGACCCATTTGCCAAAAGTACCACTGTGATTAAACACTAAGCAAAGGCATATATAGGTAAGATAAAATTAGCATTCAGATGGTGAAAACCTAAACTTACCCAACAACATATAAGCCCAGCACAGCAAGGCAGATGGGATATCTGTTTTTATTAATGGATTTCTATTTCTGGCTTTTCTTTTTCTCTTCCTGCTTTGGTAATGCTAGATGTATGTACAAAAATCTACATGTTTATTCAGAAATTAGTACTTTACTCCCAATGAGTTGATACAAAGAATATAACTAGGTCCATTATAATGTTAAGCCAGTTTTGAACAAATAGAGTTTGAAATCCAATTATCTTTCCATAGAACGCTTTTGTGTAGAATCATTGTTAAAAAAAAAAAAAAGGAGGGAAGCCAGTGGGAAAGTTAGAATAGCAATTTCTCCTGCCTGCAATAGGACATTGGAGCTTTTCATTCTGGTGTACATTAATCCCTGCATAATGACCTCCCCCGCTGTGGCCAGTGCACAAAGATCTCTTCCAGCTACTGGAGGCTTTACTTTGGAAATGGAGCAAAGAGTCGGGAGCATACAGCTTGGGTAAGAAATCAGAAGATGAAACAGAAATTTGCACTGGGCAAGTGTCTTAGAACTAACTTCAGGAGGGAAGGCACAGCAACCCTCTCCTGGCACTTCATTCTAGGGCCTTCAGAGCTTACCAGAGGTGACAGGAAAAAGAAATGCCATGGGGAAGCCAGGATGGCTCAGCTAGTTAAGCGCTCACTTTGCAGCCCTGAGGACTGAGGATCGAGTCCCAGCCCTGGACTGTGAGGACCCATATGCTGAAATGGGATGTGTTTCCCATACGGGAGACCCCCAGTTCGGTTCTCACCCCCTGGTTCCGCTCCTGGCTTGAGGGGGCATGCCTCCCCATGCAAGTGGTCCCCAGCTCAGTTCCCGCCCTGCACATCCCCCACCTACCTGTGTGGAATGAAATCATGTTGAAAACTGATGACATACAACTATGGAGACCACTCTGGACCCTCTTCTCTCTCTCTCTCTCTCTCTCTCTCTCTCTCTCTCTCTCTCTCTCTCTCTCTCTCTCTCTTTCTCTCTGACAGAAATAATAAAATATATCTGAAAAAAATAGTGGTTCCAATTTGATTGACCTTTGGGCAGCATTAGGTTAGCACCTCTCAAACTTCAATAAGAACGTGAATCACCTGAGTATATGGTTAATGCAGGTTCTGATTAAT
>PVKE010050304.1:0-10990 GCA_004027555.1 Craseonycteris thonglongyai | reverse complement strand
ATTGTTACCAACCAATGTCACCCCATTAAATTTAACAATAAAATATAATAATATTTAAAAAACAAACAAACAAACAAACAAAAAATTAAGGTTTCAGCAGGGTTATGTACCTTCTTGCTTTATGGAAGAATCTGTTCCTTGCCTTTTCCAGTTTTTAGGGGCTGTCCACAGCCTCTTTGAATCATGCTCCTGGGTCACTCTGACTTCTGCTTCCATCCTTATATCTCCTTCTCTAACTCTCCTGCCTTCTTCTGTCCCCTTTAAAGACCTTTATGATTACACTGGGCCCACTGTATAACCCAGGATAATCTTTTTATTACAAGATCCCTAGTGCAGCAACACAAATAAACCTACAGGGTATTAATGTTAAGTGAAATAAGCCAGACAAAGACAAATACTTTATGATTTCACTTATATGTGGAATCTAAAACACAAAACAAGCAGAAAGAAAATAAGCATAACAGAAACTCATAGATACAGAGAATATTTTGAGAGTTGCCAGTGGGAGAGGGGTTGGAGGATGGATGAGAAAGGGCAAAGGATAAAAAAAAGAGAAAGAAACTGGATAATAAAAATGTTCTTTGATAAACTGAGCTGAATAAGTTCTGGAAACCTAGACTTGTTTTGTACTGAATGAAGTGGTGGATTATTTCTCAATGCCAATATTTAGATTCAGAGTTAAGAACTCTACACAAGGAAAGAGAACAGTTTTCTCTAGAGAGAACTATTTTTTCACAGACATATTCTTTGTCTAAAGTATGGACCAACCACAGATATATCATGTATGTCATTTTGCATGGAGCAAGTACAGGATAAACTATTATTTTGAAACTATCTATCAAATTGATAAATAGTACAAAACTGAGTTGATAAATTTCCATGTAATAAGTATAAATACAAAATAAAAGATATAATTAAAAATATATATATATGTTTACAGAATGCATCAAAAAGGTACTATGCTACATACAAGATCATGAGCAATCACCTGACAAGGTGCAACAAGAAGACATCTTATAGTAATGCTCCAAGACATCTGACATTAAAAAAAAAGTACAAATTTGCTGTTACACAGTATTCATGGGACATAGGGTATAGCATAAGAAATATTGTCAATAATATTGTAAAATCTATGTATGGTGTCAGATAAGTACTAGATTTATCAAGATGATCACTTTGTAAGTTATATAAATGTTTAACCACTATGTTGTATACCTAAAACTAATATACTATTGTATGTCAACTGTAATGGAAAAATATAAAGTACTCAAAAAAAATGATTCTTAATGAAATCATGTCTGCAAAGTCTCTTTTGCCATGTAGGGTAAAATATTCAAAGGTGTAGGGATTTGGACATGGACATTTCTAGATAGCTGTTAGTCTGCCTGCCACACCTGGTAGGTATGGTAAGCTTATTTTGTCTATGAGATAACTAGGACTTTGAGGTAAATAAATTATTGGCTCCACTTTTTTTTTATTCCCCTGTATCAGACATTGATATCCTTTTGCCATGGCCATCTTAGGGTAGGAGTGCACTTCTAGCAGCCCTTGATTTAGTCTTGGCCACATGACCTCCTTTAAACAATGGAATTGTAAGAGATATGATACATGCAGAGGTTTGAAATATGCTTTCATGATTGGGTTTACTCTCTGGAGAAGTACATGCTACAGAAGGCCAGCTGGTCTCAGAAAACTAAGACAGAAAATAGAACTGGACTCAACTGACAGTCTGAAGTCAAGCTCTGCATGACTTAGTCTAGAGATCAACTGATTGCCAGCTAATCCTCAGAGTCATGAGTAAGTAATAAATGCTTAATGTTGTATTTCACTCAGTTTGGAGTGGTTTGTTAAGTAACAGAAGGAAATTGGTGGAAGCTCACAACTATTGAGTACCTTGCTCAAAGTCACATAATAACGGTAAGTGATATAACTATCAAAATGTTTCACTCCAAAGCTTGGGTTCATATTCAGTAAGCAACTAGTGTCCAACCACTCATCCACTGCCTAAATTTTCTCTACAATAGCTTTGCCAAGGTCTTATCTAGCCTTTAATGGGGATTCCTAGAAGCAAGAGATTCCAGGTCTTTGGCAGGAGAAAGTTTTTTATTTTATTTTATATTATTATATTTTATTGTTAAATTTAATGGGGTGACATTGGTTGGTAACAATTAGATAGTTTCCATATGACCCAGCCATTCCTCTACTGGGCATCTACCCAAAAAACCTGAAAGCCTTAATCTTTAAAGATGTTTGTACCGGCAGGAGAAAGTTTTAAGTCTTCTCACCATCCTATGGATATTTGAACCTACTGAAGCTTATTGTACTATGAAGGAGATCTATCATTGACTTCTAAGAATGTAGCTTAAAACTGAATTAAAAGTTTTGGTGATCACATCACAACATTGTGATGTTGGCTTCTTGACTCATTTAAGTATATTTTCTCAGTAAAAATTTTCCTGAGTTTAAAATTTTCAGTCCTACAAAATATATATTATTTATTTAATGTAATATTGTTAGTTTCTTTCTACATTTATGTATAAGACTTTACATTCCATAAACTTTTATTTTGTTGTTGTAATCCAGGATATAAAATTAGTTTTGGACCCTGATTTTATATTTAGCTGTATGTAAGTATCATATTGAGTCAGTGAAATACAGTTATGTTCATAACAAACTATGAAATAGCATCAAGTGAGAAAAGAAAGGATTTAAAAAAAATTATACATCCCAATGAAGTGTCAAATATATTTTAAGTATTAGAAACCAGTAAAGGGAAAATAGTGGTTTTATTCTAATACAGAAAGAGGAGAGAGGCAAATGCCATGGTTGTGATACAAACTGCATCAGCCTCCAGTGATTCAGTGGTTTCTCCTTATTACTTTAAGAATAATCCTTATACATTACTTATTTTTTTTAATTAAAAAATTATTATTTGAATTATAGCTAATACACAATATTATATTAATTGCAGGTGTATAACATAGTGGTTAAACACTTATATAACTTATGAAGTGGTCACCTGCTAAATCTAGTACCCATCTGACACCATACATAGTTATTACAACCTTATTGACTATATTCCCTATGCTGTAGTTCCCATTCCCATGACTATTTTGTAATTACCAGTTTGTACTTCTTAATCCCTTCCCCTTTTTCACCCATTCCTCCAAACACTCTCCCATCTGACAAGTACCAAAATGTTCTCTGTATCTATGAAGTTTTTTTGTGTGTGTGCTTGTTCATTTGTTTTTCAGATTCTACATAAAAGTGAAAAATACAGAGTATTTTCTTTGTCTGTGTGACTTACTTCACTTAGCAAAATATCTCTAGTTTCATCCATGCTATTGTAAATAGCAAGATTTCATTCTTTCTATGGCTAAGTAATATTCCATTGTATATATGTACTACTTCTTTATTCATTTATATATTGATGCACACTTATGTTACTTTCATATTTTGGCTGATGTAAATGATGCTACAGTAATCATATAAACAAATATGCCTTTTTGAGTTAGTGTTTTCAGTTCTTTCAGATAAATACCCCAAAGTGGAATTGCTGGATCCCTCTTTATCTCATGTTATAACCTTTGTTTTCAAGTGTATTTTGTCTGGTATAAGCATGGCTCTCCCAACATTAAAATTTTTTTTATTTTAAAGATTTATTTTTATTGTTTTTTGACAGAGTGAGAGAGAGAGAGAGAGAGAGAGAGAGAGAGAGAGAGAGAGAGAGAGAGAAGGGGGAGGGCCCCGAACTGTCTCCATAGTTGTACATCATTGGTTTTCCCACATAGTTTCATTCCATTCCACAGGTGGGCGCATGGCTGCACAGGGCAGGAGTCTCACCTCGGTGTGAATTGAACTGGAGGTACTCCCCAGTTCAGCATATGGGTCCACACAGGCCGGGGCTGGGATTCGATCGTCGGTCCCCGGGGCTGCAAAGCTAGCGCTCAACCCACTGAGCCATCCCGGCTTCCCCAATTTTTTTTATTTTAATGAGATATCTTTTTCCATGACTTTACCTTTATCAGTATGTGCCTTTTGATCAGAAGTGAGTCTCTTGTAGCTAGCATATGTAGTGATCTTTCTTTCTTAACCATTCAGCCACCCTATTTTTTTATTGTACTATTTAATTCATTAACATTGGAAGTAATTGTTGATAGATACATAGGTTTTACCATTTTATTATTCATATTTTGATCTTTTTCTTTTTTTTTAATAGAATTCCCTTTAAGATTTTCTGTAATACTGGTTTGGTGGTAATGGACTTTTAGCTTTTTCTTATCTGTCCTTTGATTCTAAATAATAGCTTTCCTGGGTAATGTAATCTTAGTTGTAGATCCTCACTTTTCATCACCTTGAATATTTTGTGCCACCTCCTTCTGGCCTGCAAAGTTGCTGTTGAGAAATCAGCTGACAGTGCTATGGGAGCTCCCTTGTAAGAAACTATTTTTCTCTTTTTGCTTTAAGGTTGTTTCTTTGTCTTTAAATGTTAGCATTTTAATTATGATGTGTATTGGTGTGGGTCTTTTTGAGTCATCTTGTTTGGAACTCTGTGCTCCTTAGGTTTGTATGTTTATTTCCTTCAGCAGGCCAAGGAGATAGTCTACCATTAGTTCTTCAAATAGGCTTTCAATTCTTTGCTGTCTCTCTTCTCCTTCTGGTACCCCTATGATGCAAATGTTTGTACACTTGATATTGTTCCAGAAGCCCCTTAACTTATCCCAATTTTTAAAATTATTTTTTCTTTTTGCTCTTCTGGTTAGGTTTTTTTTTTTTTGCTACCTTATCTTCCAAATCACTTATTAGATCTTATCCTTCATCTAATCTACACTAATTCCTTTTAATGTATTCTTAATTTCAGTCATTATATTCCTCATTTCTGACTGACTCTTTTTTAATTTTTTTCTATCTTTATTTTTTTGTGTCCTACTTCTTTATTGAAGTTTTCCCTGAGATTATTGAGTATATTTATAATGAGTGATTTTAACGCTGTATTTGTTAGCTTGCTTGTCTGCATTTTGTTTAGTTCTTTTTCAAGAGCTTTTTTCTGTTCTTTCATTAGGGACATGTTTATTTGGCTCCTCCTTTTGGCTGCCTCCTTCTGTTTGTTTTTATGTATTAGGCAAAGCTGCTACATTTCCTATTCTTAGAAGAGTGGTTTTATGTAGTAGGTGCCTTGTAGGGCTAAGTACCCAGTCTCCCTGGTCACCTGAGCTAGGTGCTTCAGGTATTGTACCTTTTGTGGGTTGTGTGTGCCCTTGAGTTGTAGTTGAGTGTTGGTTGCTGGTAGCAAATTAAGGGTGATTGGTTGTGAGTGCTGGTCATGACTGCAGTGGAGAAACTGTTATACAGGGCTGAATCTCCAGAGCAGAATTCAGTTGAGTAGGGCTCTGGTGTTTTCTATGTCTGCTTTTTGTGTGTATCATGAGTGGAGGTGGTTGGGTGGTGTTCTGATATAGTCTGAAGCAGATCACCAAATGTGCTGGTTCTGGGACCTCTTGAGATAGGTTCTGTTGCAGGCTGTGGTCAGCTGCTGCATGTGCCCTGCTCAGGGGCACTGAGTATGAGCTACAAAGTGATCTTTAGATGGTTGCCACTGGTACTGGGCTTAGAGGTGCCTGGGAGAAATTGAAATATGAACTGAGGTTGACTTCTGCTAATAACAAGCTTGGGGCTGCTTAGCCAGAGGTACAGGGCATGCTGAGGCCAGATACTGCTAATTTGGGGGTTGTGAAACTTTGATAGATTTTTAGGAAAGTCTGAAGCATGAATCAAGATAGGATGTTTGTATGGAAAAGCCTCTGGAAGTGGCTTGGGTGGGTTTCCAAGTTGGTTGGGGTAAGATCTCAGGGAATCATTAGGGCAGGGTGAAGGGTGTTAGGCAGGTTGATGGAGACTAACATATGGCACCTGCCTGGGTGTGCACAGTGGGTGGAGAGAGAACCCCATAAAAGAACAATGAGTTTTGCCAGCACTTTTGTCTGAACCCTGAACCCAGACAATTCACTTTCTCCCCATTGTTATTGGTACCTTTTGAGCTATTGATACAGTGCTGGAACTCAGAGCAAGTGAGTGAAACCATCAATGAGTGAGTCTTTTCTAAAGCCCTTTATGAGAAACTTCTGGGGCTCCAGCCACCCCTTCTGTCTCATCCAGTCACAATCTCTGCTTGTTTTTAGAGCCAGAAATTGTGGAGCTTTTATTTTTTACCTGGAGCTTTAGACTGGAGAACTTGAAATGGGACAAAAACCCATTGCTCCTCAGTGTGCGAGGGGCCCCACATCAGAGATATTCTCCCTGATTTTTAACTACCAAATGTGGATATGGGGTCAGCCTATTTAGTGCCTCTGCCTCTCCTACTAGTCTCAATGTAGCTTCTTTTGTATATCCTCAGTTGTAGGACATATGTTCAGCTAGACTTTAGGTGATTCTCAATGACTGTTGTTCTGTTTTTTAGTTGTAATTTTGATGTGGTTGTGGGAGGAACCAGTACAGTGATTACACATTCTGCTATCATAACTGGAAAGTATACATTATTCTTATATTGCCAGAAATTATTTTCAGGAAGAGAGTCATTTATCCCAAAGTTATTACATCTGAAATCCTGTAACCTGAGGGCAATAATTATGATCACTGTGAAGCAGATAGCTTGTACTCATGGAAAAGAACCAAAAAACATTCTATATCAAGTCAAATAAATCAATACTTAATAGTTGGGCTTCAAGAGTCATGGTGTTTTATTCACAATTTAAAGGCAGTTAACAGGAAACTGACGGCTGAAGATTTGCTTCTCTGGGTGCCTGGTGCTTTTAACTGCAGGTCTAGTATATATAGTTATGCACTTTTTCTTTTCCTGATAAGAGAAAGTATGAGGAAATCTTATTACAATGATAATACAAACAAGCTAACCATTCTTTACTGAGGATACCACCTTTCTTTCAAATACGTAATAAACTAAACATAGAACTTTGGGACATAGTTTTATAAATTCTTTTTAGTTCATCAAAGCTCTCAGGGCTCCTCCTCTGTGGAATTTCTTATTTCATATGAGGTATGACAATTAAATTTGTAAACACGCCACCATGTGCTTACATTGGCAAAACCATACAAACAGCTCTGTCAGGTTTTATAATATTGGTATATCAGTGTGTCAGCATGTGGCAGTGTCTTGCTGAGTGACATTTGTTATTGTGGTTTTGTGTGACATCATGAACATGTCAGAGCTTGAGTTTTCCAAGATCTGTTGGAGAGGCATGATGACGTTTTGGGCCATGTTTTTACTGGTGATGAAACATGAGTTTACAAATATGATGCTGAAACACAGTGTCAAATTGCACAATGGGAGTCAGTCAATTTTCCATGACCAACAAAGTTCCTTCAGTCCAAATCAGAGTCAAAATGATGTTGCTAACCTTTACTGTTATTAGAGGCATTGTTCATTATGAATTCATACCAACTGACAGACAGTCAACCAAGTTGACTATTTGGAAGTGCTGAAAAGACTGCATGAAAGTTAAATGAAAACAATCTGAACTTTTTGCCAACAACTCAAGGCTCTTGAATCAAAACTGCACCAGTTCACATAGCACTTTCTGTGAGGGAGTATTTAGTGAGTAGACAAATAACTGTGTTGAAATACCCTCTCTACTCACCTGATCTGGCCCCCAATGGCTTTTTTCTTTACCTGAAGATGAAGGAAATATTGAAAGAAAGGCATTTTGATGACATTTAGGACATCAAAGGTAATTCGATGATGACTCTGATGGCTTTTTCAGAAAAAGTTTCAAAATTGCCTTGAAGGGTGGGCTAGGTGCTGGCATTGGTGCATAGATTCCCAAGGAGAGTACTTAAAAGGTGACCTTAGTGATATTCAGCAATGGGGTATGTAGCACTTTTTCTAGGCTGAGTTCATGTACTTAATTGTCGGACCTTGTACATATAGATATAGTATATATATTTTTTCTTTCTTAAGGCCAGTATTGCATGCCTCAGTTATTCCATTACAAGTTGGCATTTTGGAGGAGCAGTTTTTATACTCATATTTCTATGAAACATCTGGAAATTAAACTCTTCCCCCAAAGAGTTTCTGTACGTCTGGGAACGTCTTCATTCCTCCATCATATCTAAAAGAAAACTTTGCTAGATAGATTATTTTGGACTGATAGCTTCTCTCATTTAATGTTTTGAATATTTGATCCCACTCCTTTCTGGCTTGTAGAGTTTCTGTTGAGAAGTTTGATGATAGTCTGATGGGCCTTTCTGTAAATTATATATATAAGGTCTCCTGGTGCCTTAAGAGTTATTTTTTTGTGTGTTTGATTTTTGACGCCTTCAGTGTAATATGCCTTGGAAAAGAACTGCGAGAGTCCAGGTAACTAGGGTTGGTTTTTTTTTCTCCTTGAATTTGGGGTTCCAGTTCATTCTATAGGTTTGGAATGTTCTTGTCTATTTATTGCTTGAATAGGCTCTCTGTAGAATTCTGTTCTGCCCTTTCTGGTGTTCTTATTATTCTAATGTGTCTTTTTTAAATGGAGTCAGATAGTCTCTATAGAGTTGTTTTTTTTTTCCTTTTCACGCTCAAACCTTTTTCATCTTTCTTCTGTGAAATTTTCATGTTTTTATCTTCAACATCACTAATTCTTTCCTCCATCTGTTCAGCCCTGTTTCCTATGCTAGTCAATTCATTTCTCATTTAATTTATAGCATTGTTAATAAAATTTCTACTTGATTTTCTTATAGCTTTAATTTTTTTTTAATATTATTTTTGTTCACAGATTTCCTTTCTGAGGCTATTTAAATGTATCTAGGTACTTTGCCAGCATTCTTTGAGCTCTTTGAATGTCTAAAGAACTGCAGCCTTGAATTCTGTGTCATTTAGATTGTATATTTCCAAATTTATAAGTTTCTTTATTGTTAAGATTTATCTTTTTTTTTTGACTGAGACAGAGAGAGAGACAGAGAGAAGAGGTGGGCCCAGAGTAGTTTTCATAGTTGTATGTTACCAGTTTTTGACATTGTTTTGTTCCACACAGGTGAGTGGGATCTGTGTAGGGCAGGAACTGGGCTGGGAAACTCCTGTATGGAAGAAATTTCCCCTCAAGCCAGGGGCTGAACCAGGGGACAAGAACCAAACTGGGAGCCTCCCACATGGGAAGCACACCTCAGTTCAGCATATGGGTTCTCACAGGCTGGGACCAGGATTTAATCCTCAGTCCCCAGGGCAGCAAAGGGAGTGCTTAATCTGCTGAACTATCCTGACTTCCCTTAAGTTTCTTTTCTGGAGATTTTTCATTTTCTTTCTGAGTGACCTTGAGCCTGAAGGTATTAATTGTATTTGATGTGTTTCTTTTTGGGGCATGAGGACTTTTTTCCTGGCAGTTATGAAGAGGTCTTTCTTTTGCTTCCCTATTGATGTCACTATCGCATTGTACAATACTTTCTCTTGGTTATTTGGTCTTCTCCCAATGGAAGCTTTTTTGGGGAAGGTAAGCTTCTCTTCTTTGACCCAGTCACATTGGTCTCGATTTACCAACTCTTTAGAATAATGTCGTGGAGGGTGGTGTTCTATTGAGATTCCAGGGCAGGGAAGTCCTGCTGCACCTGTATGTTATAGTTTCTCTGAGCCCTCTTGCCAGTTTTCACAGAGGGTGTGTTTGTTGAGAATGGCTGGGTTTTTTGTTTTGTTTTGTTTTTCTGTCACATGGCAATTAATGGCAGTTTGCCTGTGTTAGCTCATTGTAAAGTGGGCACTAAGGTGAAATCAAGGGTGAGCTTTGGGAGAGAGTTAGGAGAAACAGCCAAACTGTTTTTATAGTTACTGCCTGGGGATAGGGGTGGTGCAGGTTATAGCTGCTTTGTGTCCTGCAGTCCCTCCTGAGGTGCTGGCTTAATGCCAGCATGTTCCTCACCTGGTAAAGTACAAGGTGGGCTGGGTGGGCCGGTGCAAAACAAATGACTCTTCCTCCATCAGTAGAAAACTGGGTGGGCCCAGGAAGGCCTGTACCTCAGGCTCAGCCTCACTCTTTCCTCTTGAGCCTGTGTTTCACCCAGAACCATGCTTTGTTTTAGAATCAGTCTTGCTCATAGCCAATTCATGCTTGAATCAATACTGCTGTGCCTATTGGCTCCCAGCTCCAAATGCATTGGCTTATGACTAAGGCCCTATTCCCCCCACCTCCCACCCCCTGTAGGGTAGTTTATCAGCCTTTGCTCATCACCTAACCTTCCCAGGGCACAGAGTTCCATCACTCAGGATTGAGTTTTAACTTGCCCAAAGCCTCTGGAGCCTCCACTCTTGTCAGCTCTCAGCCTCTAACTCACCCTGGACCATGCTGTGTTTCTGCCTATGTCTCAAGGCCCCCACCTTTCTACTTCTCTGACAGACCTATGTCACCTTCTCCTGCTTCATTTCTATACTGCTAGTTCCCTTCCTCTCCTGTTCACTCCCCATTCTTCGACATTTAGGCATTTTCTTGTAATGTGTGGATCTCTCAACTGAGGCTGTATCTTCAGGGTTTCCCTCATTAGATCCAACTGTTCAATTTATTTTCCAGGAGAGGTTTCAAGGTTCTCCTTTTATTATTATTTTTTATTTATTTATTTTTTAATTATATTTTTTATTTATTGTTAAATTTAATGAGATGACATTGGTTGGTAACAATTGTATAGTTTACAGATGTACAAGTCCACATCACATCATTCATGCATCATATTATGTGTCTATCACCCAGTATCAACTCCCCTTCCATCACCATATATCAGGTGCCCACTACCACCTCCCCCCACAATCCCCCCTCCTTTCCCCTCTCCAGAAAAACACCAAACCATTGAGTGTGTCCATAATACTGGTGTTCTCTCCCGCGTCCCCTCCCACTCTCTCTCCCCCGTCCTCCCCTTGCCACAGGCAATCACCAAGCTATTGAGTGTGTCCATAGGTCTCTGTGTCTTTGTTACTTTCAGTTTTATATTCCACCTATAAGTGAGGTCATAT
>PVKE010050303.1:0-10988 GCA_004027555.1 Craseonycteris thonglongyai | reverse complement strand
TCAATATTTCAAATACATAAAAATTTGCATAATATTATAACAGGCATTGACCAGTTAGATTTATCATTATTTTGTCATATTTGTTGCAGATCTCTTTTTTCCTAAAAACATAAGAAAGCAAATATAACTCTATTCATCTTCCTCCCTCCATAGAGTTTACTATTCTGAAATTATATCTTTTATATCTATGTTCTTATGTTTTATTAGTGTATATATGCTGATACATAAATAAAACTGCTTATAAAATTTTCATAGTTGGCATCAGATTGTATTTATACTTTTGCAGCTTTCTTTGTTCACTAAATATTCAGTTATGGGTTTTGAGATTTATCCATGATCATAAAAATAGATTCAATTCATTTTTAACTGCAATATAGTATTCCATAATTAATTTATACATTCTTCCCTGGTAAGAATTTGTGCTATTTCCACCTTTTCTGGCTCCTACAAACTTGGTTGCAGCCTTTCCACTGTGCATGCATAGAGTTTCCCTAGGGTCTGTACTTAGAAGTGAAAGGTCGGGTCACTGAGACCGTTCTTTATCAACTTCACTAGAAGCTGCCGATTTGTACTCCAATTACATTCCTACCAATATGGTATAAGAGTTCCTGCTTTCCTAGCAGCTTCCCAAAATTTATCATCCCCAGACTTTGACATTTTGCCAACCTGATAAGTGTGAAATAGTTTTAACTAGTGTTTCCCTGATTACTAATAGGCTGAATATCTTTTGGTGTCCATTAAGGTTTCCTTTTCAATGAACTGCTTGATCATATACTTTGCTCATTTTTCTACTGGCTTTTCTTTATTTTGATAAAGAAATTTAACAAAGAAAGTGTAAGAGTTCTTTATAAATTCTGGACACATACCCTGAAGGTTAGATAAGCTTCAATTACTTTTTTTATTTTTTTGAGGATCAGCAGCAAAGTTTATTGAGAGTAAAAGTAGAGAAAGTACACTTCCAAGAGGGGGAAGAAGGACTCAAGTGAGAAGAGATGGTTCCAAAGGCTTCAACTACTTTCCATGAATCAATGGCTTGGCTTATCTTTTAAATTTTGTGTTTTGCACAGCTTTATATTTTAAAGTAGTAAAAGTTATCACAGTTCTCATTATGTTTTAAATATTGTTTAGAAAAAGTCTTCCCCATATCCTTAAAGATATACTTCTAGAGTAATAATAATTATACTCAAATAGTGCTTATTATATGCCAGCCCACATTTTAAGTGTTTTATTAATTCATTAATATTCGTAACAATCCCATGAAGTCAGTGCTATTCTCTATATTTTGCAGATGAGGAAAATGAAGTATAAGGAGGCTTCTCCTAAAAGTTTTAAAGTTTTACTTTTTGCTTTTGGGTGTTTAACCACTCTGAAATTTAATTTTGTGTATAGCATAAGATAGAAATCTAATTTTAAGTTTTTATCATACAATTAACAAGTTATCTGAATGCCTTTTCTGTTTATACCAAAATCTGACTTATACATTAATCTTTTTCTAGGTTTTCTAGTCTGTTCTATTATATTATTAGTCTTTCCCTGAACCAGTATCATACTGGTTTAATTATCATGGTATGGATTTTGGTACAGTGATTCTTCCATACAAATTCTGTTTCTTCAAAGTGGTCCTGGCTAGTTTGAACCCTTTTAATTTTAGAAAAACCCTGTTCAGTTCTACATAGTATTACTGGAAGTTCATCATAAGTCCCTTTTAAAGTATGTAAATATTTTTGCTAGGTGCCACCAAAAACCAGTGTGAATAAATTAGATGAATTTCCTTTGCAGTAAAAGAGAGAATATTAAACCTAAGAAAGGAAAATTAGCATCTCAATATCCATTAATAGGAGGTCACTTAAATAAATTATAGTATATCCATATATGGATCAGTTCCCAAGAGATGGTACACATACCCCTGGTGGTACCCAGTCTGCTGGGCGTGTCAGGGGTATCCAAAAATAATCAGTAACAATATTTAACTGTGTTACAAATATTGTAAAATTAAATCTGTGGTCTGTACTTTTAGTGTAGTAATTTTTGTTTCCTAACTTACTCCCTCATTTCTACTATTTTACATTAAGATAGGCACTGAACAAGTATCAGTATTTAAAAACAGCTGTATTAAAACAAGGGGTACAATTTATAGAAGTGGGTTTAAAAGGGGTACACAAGTAGAAAAAGGTTGGGAACCACTGATATAATGGAATAATATGATAACATTAAAAAAATGAATAAGAAGTCTAAGTTACTAATATAAAACATCTCTAAGATGTTAAGTAAAAAAAAAAAAGGAAGTACAAAACCACTTGTATATGTTAATTTGGATGTCAAAAGAAATATAATAAATGTATATTCATATTTGTTTGCATATTCATAAAGAAAGTCTAGAAAGATAAACAAGAAATTAATAACAGTGGTTCCCTATGTGCATTGGCAGAGGTGGGGTAGGAATTATATTAGGTTGATAGGGCCAGGGGTAAAAAAAAGTCCTTTTATTGCATGTCCTTGTATATTTTTTGATTTATAAAAATAATTTGGATGTTACTTAGTAAAAAAAAAAAGTAAATATCTAACTGTCCTCCCTGAATTGCTTTTTTTTTAAATTAACATATCATTAACGTAAAACAATAAGACAAATCGTATAATATTTTACTGAATGTTTCTTTGTTGGAAGGGGTCAATAAGCAATTGGAAATGCAAGACGAAGTATACCAAGTTGTATTTGTAGGGTGTAGGAAAATACCACAGACTGAGAACCAAACTGAATCTTACAAATTCTTACTATATCAATTTGGATAAAATAAATTAAACAAAAAATTAAAGTATAAATTTTAAAAATTAGACAAAACATTTTTAAAACTAATATTTTAAAAATATAAACATTTTTCATTTAGAATTTATACAAATATCCAGATAAGGCAGTGTTGTGCTGTAGTCAGCTCACTGGCTTTGTAAGATCAACTACGGTATGCATTTCTTTCCCCAACTTTACATTTTGAGAATCAAATTGGTATCTTGAAATTGGCTATGGTGGAAATATTTACAATACGGAAATTGGCAAATGCTAAAGGCTTTTCTTTTCCCTTCTCCACCACTACCCTTTTTAAGGCTTTTCCCTTTTTAAGGCTTTTCCCTTTTTAAGGCTTTTCTTATCCCTTCTCCACCACTACCAAGAAAGTCATTGGTTAGATTTACCAGTATACCACTGAATAAAGGTAATTTTAAGATACAGTAAAGTTCAAAATATGAAACCAGAGAATAGAGACTCCTTGGTATTTTAGATAAGTGCAACAATACTTGGGGAACAACTTTAAAGCTGGGGTATCTTCTAATATAAAGTTTTCTTTGGAGTTGCTCTCTATAAGGGTCAAATACATTTTTTAGTGTTAGCTCTTTGAAAAGCCTGCTATTAGTTTTCATATTTCCCTTAAATAGGTTGGAATGTAAATGAAGGAAGGACATATATTACTACTTCTGGTATGGACAATGGATACTTTTCAAATAATAATAATTACTATCGTGTATCCTCACATTTTGTTAACTGCCGTATCTGCTTAAACTTCTAAATTAATGACGTGAAAATGTAGCAGGGAGAAAACAATACTCTGATGTTACATAAGAACATGAAAGAAAAATAATAACTACATTACCTGGCCCATTTATACCAGTAACTCATTAAATAATGACTGGATGAATTAACAATCATAATAAGTGATTCTCAAAAGTACAATGAAAACAACTCTTTACTTACCCAATTCAATACAGGTGATCCCAAGTGACCAAATATCAACTTTCCCATCATACTGTCCTTCATCCATAGCTAAGATCACCTCTGGAGCCATCCTGCCAATACAATGTGCAGAAGTCAAGTTGTAAATTAAAAACTAAATTCACCTAAGAAATTGGCTCAATGAAATAACTGTTTTTGCAGGTATTCTAAAATTATATTTGATGGAGATGTTATTTCCTTACACAAATCATTTGGAAAAACACTATTCAAAAATGTAAATAGTGGACTTAGTGATTTATATGAACAATACATTATTTTCAATAAATTCTGATTCCACCATTTCCTATCAGTTTGATCTTGGGTTAGTTACTTAACCTTTCAGTTAAAAGATTAATATGTATAAAACAAATTACTTTAAGCAACATAAAAAATACTTTATGAACCTATATAAAGCAATACTACCAGATATTTTAACAATAAAACAACTGAAAAAAAACAAACATGCTATGATAATGGATTACTTTGTTTGCCCATAATGGATTTTCATTAGGAGGGAAGGAGCCGTATCAGTTTGACATATTTTGTTCTCTATTAATGTGTGTAAGTAGTTGCTTAGTAAATGCTATTTGATGATGATGGAAAAAAATTTAAATAGTTGATTTAGTCGGTAAATCATTTTCCAGGGATATGAGTCTTTTTCTAAGACACAATGAAATTCCAACGTATATATGAAAGGAAGGAAAGGAATCTTGAATAGAGTGGAGTGAAACTAAGTCAAAATTACAAGCCAGGTAAAAAGTGTCAGAGAACTCTACAAAGACAAGAACCTGGATTTCTTTCATTGAAAGGGAATATTTAGGCTCAATGGCTAGAGAAGGTTAAAGAAGCTACTGTCCTTGCCTCAAGAGAAAAGTTCAAAAGCAACTTTAAATGAAATCTAAAACTTGAGATTGAACAGTGACTTGATAATACTGCTCAGTTTACATACAGTGACATCAAACTTATTTGAATAATTTAAAGTCATTGGAAATTTTATACTTAATCAGAGGATGTTTTTGTTTATTTTGTTTGTTTTGTTTTGCTAGTGAGTTTTTTTTATCCTTCTCTAAAGAAATCTCATTTTGGGGAAGCCAGGATGGCTCAGTAGGTTAAGTGCTCACGTTGCAGAGCCGGGGACCGAGGATCGAATCCTGGCCCCGGCCCGTGCAGACCCATATGCTGAACTGGGGAGTGCCCCCAGTTCAGTTCTCCCTCTGTCTCTGTCTCTGTATCTCTCTCTCTGTCAAAAATAAAATTGAATTAGAAAAATAAAGTTTTAAGAAATCTCATTTTGAGACATATGGTGAGACACTGTCAAAAATAAAAACAAACCAAATCATACCAATGCTATGAGTCCATCTTGTTCATGTATGCATATTTTAAAAACTATGTCATGTTTTCTAATTGTACATACCAGTAAGGTGTGCCCACAAAGGAGTTGGCAGGAGAAGCCATTGAGGCAGATCCAAAATCAGCTAGTTTCACCTGACCTGGCTCTGTTAGAAGAATATTTCCTGCTTTAATATCCCTGCAGGAAAAAAAATAAGAGAGTTAGAAAATTACTTTTCAATTGTGATTATGGAATAAGGTCAGAGCATGCAATTAATAAGACAAAAAGTTTCTTTTAAAAAACCTTGCTCAGATAGCCAGAAGGGGATTTAGTAATTACTGCATGTTGTAAGGGGCCCCAGATTCCTGGGTGTACTGATAGGTAGGTCATAGTAATTACACTAAAAGGTAGAGCTTTCTTCAGAGGGAGGGAATGAAGTAAGAAAAAAGGCAGACATTGCGGACAAGGAAACCTATTCAGTTGTTACACTTACAAAAACATATTCTTAGGTGCTAAGTCTAGTTACCAACAATATTCATTGTGCTGGGAAAACTGGTGGCATTTGTAACTGCCTTTCCTTTTTCTTTTCCAAATTATATGACATTTTTGGAGCCTAAACAAACCTTCAATGACTCTGTATTGACTACCTACCAATAGACCTCCACTATACACATACCTTTTCTTTCTTGCCTGTGACCCTTTCTCTCTGCCTTTAATTGTAACTGCAACTCTAAGGCATTTGAGGGTACATGTTATATAGAAGGTGTTATTTTAAAAATAACACTGTACAGTAAAAAGAAGACCCTGAAAGATCAAAACAAACAAGGGTTAGGGCTTAGAAAATTGCATTTCTATTGTATTACTGCAAAGAATCGCAAGTGGTTACTAAAATTACTAAAGCTATTAGATATTTCATGCAGAAAAAAAATTTTTAAATATGATTTTAAAAATTCATTCTTCAGTATGATAATTGAGAATGAGAAGATGTGGATGTACTATTTATCTCTCTTTTTAAAGAAATCATGAGGTGTAATGAGTATTAAGAACCAAAAATTGTAAGCTGATGGGCCGTGAAAAGATAAAGCAGAGAGAATGAGGTAAACTTTATGTCAAAATTGAAAATGATAACATTCAAATACTTCCAAAATAATGTTTCCAAAAACCTTCCCTTTAAAAGTCAGTTTCCTTCCTCATGATGACATTAGGAATTGGCAGAGAGAACCAAAAAAAGTATTATTTATATCTCTTACAACAGAAAAATATCTTTTATCTATTATCTGCAATTATAACACTGAGTTGCCTCTTAAATCAAAAATAATAAAATCTGAGACATAGTATTTATTATTACATAAAGAGCATTATGTAAAAGTTTTTTTGTCTTTTCAACTTCTTTTACATATTAAAGTATAATGTAGAATAAAAAATTAATGTGCAGATTGTGATAACAAAGACATAAAAAACTGAGCTGTGGCTTTAACAAGGAGCAGGCAAAATTATCATAAACAAGTTGACATTCAGTAATGACATCTTGGTACGAAAGAGATATATTTTTAAAAGGTGTCAGATTCCTAGAAGTTATGGTTAAATTTAGTTCATCAATATTTATGAGATATGGTTAGGTACATTCTTAGTCCTTATGTAATAAATAAGCCAAATTCACAGCAGGAATTTTGGACTGCCTATCTTGAGGGAGTTCTGCTTTTTTAGTACCAGTAACTTGTGATGGCTTCTCTCCTGTGATTAAAACAGAAGTAAAAGGAGAACCTATGACCTAATCGTTTCATTTCTTCTTAGCTAATTCTAAATGTTTTCTTTTGTTTTTGAGCCACTTCAGATCCTTTATATCTATGTAACTCATATTCCACCACTCTGCTGCCATTCATTAAAGTAACTGTACTAGAAGTTCTTTACCGAGAAAGGCAAAGATGGGAAAGATCTTTATTTAGAAGTTAGTGATAGGAAGTAGGTTGGAGGGAGAAGACTTGGGTTGTGGTAGAGAAACTAGAAGGTAGAGAAAGCCTTGAATTAGGAGTTAGAAAATTTGAGTTTCATTTTTATCATATAAATGCTATGAACTATGGGCAAGTAATTTAAATCTTTTTTTTTGAGTCCCAGTTTATTCATCTGCCAAAACAAAGACAATAATACCTTCCTAAATATCTATATAAATTACAGAAACATAAAATATTTTACAATGATAAAATAGTATACATTTATATAAGATTGACATATTTGCAATAGAAAATGGAGAAGAAACTCAGATAGGAAATAAATATATGCAAGAAAAGCTAATTTTATTTTCTTTTTGACACAATATCAAAAGGTTGCTGGGCTGTTCTTCTTCAAATTTCCCTGCAACACCCTGCTTGGAGAATAGAATAAAAATAATGCAAATCTTTGGGGATAAATGGGAGAGACCAAGAGATAGGAACAAAATTCTGGCAACTTTATTCTACATCCAGAAGCAGCAGCAGGCTATTTCCTTCCCCCAAATCCTTAGGCATTCTATAATAAAAATTAGAGCAGGCACTAATTTTCAAGGTTCCTTGAATAAATAATCCTGCCACTGAAATGAAAATGTAACTGGTCTCTAATCTTACCTATGAATCAATGCATGAGAATGCAGGTAGGCTAGCCCCTGCAAGGCACCATGAGTAATGGCAGCGATTTCCACTTCCTGAAGTGGTTTCTTGTGAACTGAGGAAGAAAAAATAACCAGGAGTACATGAGTTTTATTCCTCTTTTTATCTTATACAGCTATACCAGACTGCATTATAGACTTTCTCAAATGATAATCTGGGAATACACTCGTCTAAATACACAGAATATATGTTTTCTATAATAGCAATAAATAATCAGATAACAGGAAACCCAAGTATAAAACAAACAAACAAACAAACCCCTCAAACAAAATAAAACAAAGCCTGATATTCACTGTAATAAATAAAGGTTAATTTAATTGTCAGTTGCAAGTAAATTGGCCAGGCCCAAATTTACCAGTCCCTTCTGACATTTTAAATGCCTAGAGTGTTTTAGGTTACATTATTCTCCTTTGCCACAAAGCCATCTATAATTATCTCTCTAACTACATGTTTTCATTATTTGTGAAAGCAGCTAATAAGCAATTTCTATTCAGAGATCAAAGATGATATGAGAAAGTTTTTTAAATGTATTTTTTTAACACAATCTCAGGCTATCACAGTGTCTGCAGAGGAGAACTGGGTCAGTCAAGATATTTACAAGGGTTAAATATCAATATAATTTGATACTATCTACCTCTCTTGCATGTGCATATATATATGTGTGTGTGTGTGTGTGTGTGTGTAATTTGATGTTTTGGGCTACACATACTATATCATATTTGTGAACCATTTTAGTAGTGCCTGACCAGAATGGACCATGAACTATAAACAGTAAGAGGGCTGCTAGTCACTACTCAGACACTGTTAATCACACTACAAAGATAAAGTTTGCAAAACTTATCCACACAACCCTGAAGTCTAAGTCATGATCCATTTAGTTTGCCCAAACTGCACTTTAATATATGAGTATGTAACACTCTGGTCAAGGTAAAACAGAAAAGAGGGGACAGTGCTTTGATTCTTACCTTCTAACAAATCAGAGGCTGAGCCTAAGCAGTACTCCATCACCAACTGTAACAGATTAAAATTATAACCAGAATAATGAAGGTTAATAAGAAATTGTTAAAACCAACCAACCAACCAACAAACCAAGAAACTAAGATTACAAGAAGAATAAATATTCTGCCTTACCGGTACCTGAACCTAAATTAAACTTTGGTCAACTGTCACTAATTGATTTTTATAATTTTTTTTTTATTGTTATATTTATTGGGGTGACATTGATTGGCAACAATCAGATAGTTTCTGGATGTACAAGTCCACATCACATCACCTATGCATTGTACTATGTGCTCACCACCCAGAATCAGCTCCCCTTCCATCACCGTATATCCGGTGTCCACCCAGACCTCCCCCACTATAATTTTTATCATTTTTTTTATCTCCTACTTGGAAATGGAATTGGTTTAAGACTATAAGGTGACTGGATATGGAAATATTCACTGTCAATGGTTAAGCTGAGATTACCAAATAGTTTATTTACAACTAATTTCCACAGCATCTTGTTTCAAGAAATTATTTAGAACTCAATCTAAAGATGTAGCCTGCTATGTCTCATGTTAGCTTGAATCTCTCAATACATAGTTATATATAACATAATAATTATGTTATATAATCAACATACCTCATATTCTTCTAAATTATTCCAGTAATAATGCAATGTAAGGTACATAATATGTAATATATATAATATATAACACATTGTATAATAATCAAGTTATATATTTATATATCTAAATTATTAAGTTATATAGTTACATATTAAATATATCAAATTATTTTATTACTGGAATGATTTAGAACAATACGATAAGATTCAATGTTTAAAGTTTAAAACCTTTACAGTTTTCTGCTTAACATTAAAAGCAGACATAAGCATCAATTTCATTTCTTATTGTGAAATAAAAGATTCACATAAATGGTTATTATAATGAACAGTGTAATGGCCTTTATGCACACTATTTTTCAGCTTTATTGAGATATAGCTGACAAATAAATACTTTTTTATTTAATCAATTTTGATGGAAACATTTGTCAATTTTATCACATAGGTTTCTAATTTTTTAAACCGAGTAACTGAGTATGCATATATAACTTCCTTACACTGAGTACATGGAATAAGGACATAGAACTTTAAAACAGAATAGTGTATTTTTATAGTTATGTCTGTATTTTTTAAATTATATATTAAACAACTGTATATTTTTGTCACAAATATTCTTTCCCCTTTTATTCCATAACACAAGGGCTCCTGGGCTGTGGCTGGTTGTTTGCTTGGGACATTAAATAGCTCTAGTTGCTCTGCTTTTAAATTATTAGGTCTGCATTCTAGCTTCCCCAACTCTAGCTTCAAATTAATCCTGTGGCTGTTTGTATACCTGTCTTCAGCTGCTCAGTTCCTAGAAGCTTCTTATAATTAGCCTATCAAATCTATTGTAGATAGAGACCAGGTGACCAAGCTTATTAGCATTCTTTGTAATCTAAGAGTAAATACGCTTCAAATAAGAGCTCAGAGGGTTTTCTGAAGACTTGAAACACATGAGACGGAGCACTTGATTTCATAACATTTATTCTGCCTGCTCAAAATCCCTTTCTTGACTCCTTCAAGACAGCTGAGATTGGCAGAAAACTGATTTCCATGTAATGAGATAGTCCTCTGATTAATTTCTCCTCAGAACAGTTGCTTGAACAGGAATGTTTACGCTACAATATACTGTTTGATAGTCTATCTGGGAACAAAAATTCCATTCCCTAATTGGAGATCATGTACAGGAAATACTTGGTATGGGATAAGCATTCAATAAATGAGAGTTTAATTGTACTTTAAGTTGGAATGTGCAATCTGATAAAGCACAAAGTATAACATTTTCATGTCCTAATCAGTGCCTAATGTGCCAACCTAAAAACAGAAACACAATCATGTAAAAATATACTAGAAGATAGAGTAGAACAAAAGACTGTTTCATTTTAATTATTGATAGGCCCTGTTTCATGAAACTTAGACAGGGATGGTAATACCAAGCACAATTCTAAATTGTGAGGGAATTGGAATGGGGAATGAAAAACATCAAAGATAAAAATACTAGGGTATGGAGAAGTCGGGATGTCAGTGGGTTAAGTGCTCACTTTGCAGCCCAGGGGACCGAGGATCAAATCCCAGTCCTGAGCTGTGTGGACCCATATGCTGAACTGGGGAGTGCCCCCAGTTCGGTTCTCACTGGGGTGAAGACCCTGGCCCAGTTCCTGCCCTGTGCAG
>PVKE010050302.1:0-10990 GCA_004027555.1 Craseonycteris thonglongyai | reverse complement strand
TTCACCAAATTTTTTTATCCCATCACTATTAAGTGCAATGAATATAAAACAAAGATAGGTAGTTTCTACTTTTTTTAATTTTCATAGAATAATGGGAACAGAAAGCATAAAATATTGTAAAATAATGCCACAATTTTGTCAAAGGCCTATTTAATATTTAACAGATGTCTATACAAGCATGCATCTATGCATGAACACAAACCATATAAACATACAAACATACTCCACCCCTATCTATGTACAGTGTAACATTAAGTTTGGATAATGTGACTCCTCAATACTATCCTTGCTGATTAACTAAATTCCAGTAAGAGCTACTACAGATCTTTGAGAAATTTGGTAACTTATAGTGAGTTGAAAGTATAGAAAGCAATATGGAACTAGAAGAAATACCCTAAATTATAATGTCTTAATGGTATGTTATAAATAATTGTTCCACCTAAAAAAGTATTGCATGTAGGGGCCACTGGCCTTGAACTGACTAATCAGAAGTGTCTGTATCTTTAGGAAGCAAGTTGACTGAAGTACAATAGAATGTGTAGCTAACTCAACAGATTGAGGCCCTAGATTAGTAATATACCCAAATGTAAGAATTATTGCCCTAAGATGATTTGGAAATGTTATTTCACCCAATTGTTCATATTTTCAGTAAGCTGTTCTTGTTAATTTTTAATCTATAGATTTATTTTCTAGACAATTCTGAAGTGGACAATCCAAGATAGAGATAAATGATATAATAAAAGTATGTTCAACTATCATAAGATTTCATAGTGAGAAAAAATCAAATTTATTTTATGAGTGAATCAAGAAAATCTTACGAACAAGATAATATTATAGTCTTATGAGTGCAATTATTCAGGTAGAGAAGAACAAACAAATATTTTTAGAGAGATATTCCTAGAGCTTGGCATAGTTCAGGATACTCAAAAATAAAGTTTCTTAAAATCACACAAATACACATATTTACACTTTCAATCATTCTTATTTAATAATTACTATATTATAAATATTTCCAGTATTACAAGTAAGAAATATAATTTATTTGAAGCTCCATCTGATTTAAAATCTTTATGCACAAATAGCAGACTATATTGCATCCACATTGGCATTGTCAATATTAGATTCAATTATTTTTGTTTATGTTTCTTTTGGCACAATCTCACATTAAATAGAGATTTTTGGGAAATAAAATACAGCATATTTGAAAATAAAACTTTTATTCTCCATCTTATTTGATCTTAGGTTTATGTATATCAATACAGCCAAAATCTCATTTTAACTTTCTCTATTTATGGTCCAGAGTTCTTGCCTTTTGTTTCTAACACATATCTTGAAATTGAGAGCAATGAATAATATTTTTTCCGTGAAATATCATTTTATTAATGTAAAGTAACATGATACATTTTTTAATTTTGTTACCAATTACTGGCACATTACCTTTTGCTTTATTTTCTCTAAAAAAATATTGAACATAATATGAGTCAAGATAAATATACTGTGCTATCCATGTTAAAGTATATTTATTTAAAGAGAGAAAAAGTACTTTTCTGCAAACACTATTCTCACTTTTTCATATAATAAAAGTTGCAATTGTCTTCTCTGATTTTCATTTATTTATTTGTTTTTTTATTTTTATTTTCCTTATAGAGACTGAATCTAGAAATTCCTACATTTAACTAGTTTATAAAAATAATGATAAATCTAGCTCTCATGTTATTGAATTTTTAACAGCCCTCATAAACAATTTAGAAAAGAATATAGTCGGTTTTGAAAACTTTAATGTGAATAATTTTAATTCATTTCCAATACAGATATGTGTTAACAAGGAAAATAAGTAGAAACCAATGAAGCTATCTTCTGAACACAGAAACATCATCTTTATTAAGAAGTACTTTAAATTATATGTTTTGAACTAATTTATATTACTCTTTTATTGGTGGTGGTGTTAACCCTTTTTTCCTATTTTATTTATTAAGTTTTTTGCAGTGACATCACTTATCAAGATTACATAGGTTCCAGGTGTGCAATTCTATAATAATGTGTTGCATCATGTGCTCATCACCCAGAATCACTTCTTCCATTGCCATATATTTGAACCCCCCTCTTCCACCGCTCCATTTCCTTCTTACCCTCTGGAAAGAAGGTGTGGTACATATATACAATGGAATACTATTCAGCCATAAGAAAAGATGTAATACTGATATTTGTGACAGCATAAATGGATCTTGAGATTATCATGCTAAGTGATATAAGTAACACAGAAACAGTCAAGAACTACATGACCTCCTTCATATGTGTATATAAATCTAAAAGCAACAAAGAAACAAGAAAAACATCCCACAAAACTCCCACAGAAACTCTTATATTACTCTTCTATGTTGAATCTTCAGCTCAAATCTTAATTGTTTTTAATTATCCTAAATGCTTTTAATTAATTTATCTTTAATGGTTTTAAACCTAAGATCAATGTACTTGGTATTTATTCTTCATATCTAGAATCCACCAATAAAGTCATTATATTTACTTATTTTTTTCCATGTATTTTAATATAGGTGCTTAAATTATCTCTATCTCTGTGAGTGTCTTTGTTTTAATGAACTCAAAAATTTAAATGACTATTTCATAGAAATTCATAATTTGAATCTGAGAGAAGGTTTGCTAGTGATTAGGTTCAGGTTAAACATACCTTTTTCTAACTATACTGCCAACTGCAGAACTAAAATGAAGAATAAAGTCACACAAGTTGACATTTTGACACAGAACATGCAGATTTTTAAATAATCACAGAAAGTTATGAATATAGATAATTGAAATAATATCAACCAAGTTAACCTGACCTTTCATAATTCTATCCCTTAAAGATATAGGATAATCCTCAAGAGCACAAAGACTATTGTAATCAATCATCTGCTTGCTGGCTGGTCATAAAATGTATTTAAAAAACTTTGAACTTGTTGAATCATAATGGAAATCAACTAGATAAAGATAATATAAATATAATTTTAATATTCATAAGTGTTTGACATTTTGAAATACTTTGATACATAATTCAGGAAGTAAAAACAAATAATGAGCTATTAGAAAAAAATTGAAATGAATGAAAATAAAAGCAGAACCTAAAAATCTTATAGAATGCAACTAAATTGATACTTATGGGAAAATGTATAGTTTTGGTGAATATATTAGACAAACTAAAATATTAAAAATATCAACTTCAATGATCTAATTCTTTTTTTTAAAGATTTATTTTTATTGTTTTTCACAAAGGACAGACAGACAGAGAGAGAGAGAGAGAGAAGGGGAGGTCCCAGTGCAGTCTCCATAGTTGATAGCATTAGTTTTCCATGTAGTTTCACTCCACAGGTGGGTGAGGGGCTACACAGGGCAGGAACTGGGCCAGGAGCCTCCCGCGTAGGCCTCGGCAAAAACTGAACTGTTTTTGCACACCCCAGTTCAGCATATGGGTCAGTGTGGGCCAGAGCCGAGATTTGCTCCTTGGTCTCCAGGGCTGCAAAGCGAGTGCATAACCCGCTGAGACATTCCAGCTTCCCCCAATTATCTAATTCTTTAAAAAGTTTGAAAAATAACTAATGAAGCCTGAAGAAAGTAGAAAGAAGGGCTTAATATAAATAAAAAGAGGAATCAATAAAATAGAAAACAAATGTAGATAACAAAAGTAAAATTTTAGTTTTAAAAGAGAGCAGTTATATTACTAAACCTCAGAAACAATAATCAAGAAAATAAGAGTAAAGAACAAATTGTCACAATGAGGTATATAGAGAAGGGCTTCATTTCAAATCATGGAGATATTAAGAAGACCAATAATATAATATATAGCCTATTGTGAAAATTTGACAATATGATGACTTGGGTAGTTCCTTGAGGAGCACAACTCATTTAAATTGACACAAATAAGTTGATTAAATTGTTTTGAATAATTTTATATCAGTTAAAGAAATTGGATCTACATTTAAGTTTCTTTTTACTAAGTAATCTGGTCCTGATAGCTTCATTAAAGATTCTAATGAACACTAAATAAAGGAATCAAATAAATCTTTTAGAAAAGAGAGAAGGTATTTCAAGACTCATTTTATACAATCAGTATAAGCCTAATACCAAAACCCTATGCCATAGAAAGATTAGAATATTAAATATCTCTCCTCAGAAGAGATACACAAATTCTAAACAAACATTTTACAAAGTAAATCCAGAGATATAAATGAACAGCCTAGTAGATTTTATTTTAATAATGCAAATTTGGATTAATATTTGAAAATCACTTAATGTAATTGAGTTCAGTAACATTTAAAGAAAGTAAAATATGTGATATTCTCAATAGATGTAAAAAGAAAGCATTTGATAATATCAAACACCTCTTTCTCATAAAAATATAAAACCCTTTGCAAATCAAATATGGAAGACAGTATTGGTAATCTAGCAAAGGGCATTTATTTTTTCTTGTTGTTAGCATCATATTTAATATATCTGAAACTACACAAAGAACTAGATAAGAATTTGCAAAATTACCACTTTTTCATCATTTTATTTGATGGTCTAAACATGTAAAATATGTACACGATGTTAAAAAAGAAAATAGAGCAATGAAACAGAATATATTGTCCAGAAACAGATGCACTCTTTTATAGATCACATAACTCATGTCAAATATGCCATTACATTTCAGTATGAAATAATTATCCTTTCAAATAATGGAGCTGGTTCAAATAAATGTCTCATAGAAAAAGAATTAAGCTTTACCTTTATCTATGTAAACTAATCCTCAAATTTAATCAAGAAGTCTTATAGCTCTACATGTAAAAGATAAAATAATATGGTACATAAATCTTTCTTTTACACTATCCATAAAATTATTTAAAAATTAATAAACATCATTATTCATAAAGAATACTTATAAGATTGATAAATCAAGCTTCAAACTGATAATGTGTATATATTTGCCATATATATGGGGTCCAACAGAAGTAACACCATAATATCGTAAGGGGTTGTTTTGCACAAGATCAACAGCAATTTGAACATTTCACCTAAAATGTCATATAGTGTACTTGAATATGATATTGTTATGTTGTAGAATTACATGCTTATGAATTCATTAAAAAAGAGAGTGTTACTTCTGCTGGGATGTTACATTTATCAGATACTGTATATATGTATATGTATATATGTGTGTATATATACGTGTATATAGGTGTGTGTGTGTGTGTGTGTAAATGTATATAAATATATATACATATATAATTGGGGACATACTTGTTTGTATAAAATCAACAAATGAACTCCATTCAGAATATTTAAAGAATACTTCCAAAAACAGGCACCAGATCTTGGACAAGAACTTAAAAAAAACATATTTATAAATAGTCAATAAGCATATAAAAATGTGTTCATCATCAAGAGTTGTAAGGGTATACAACTAAAACCACATTCAGCTTCCAACCACTGATGGAAATGAATAGAATTAGTATAATAGTCAGTGTCAGTAAAGGTGAGGAGCAACCATAACACTTTTACTTTGCTAGTGGGGGTATAAATTAGTACAACAATGTTGGAAAATATTTTGGTGATATGCATTACAGCTATTTCAGTCTTATCACCGACAGTTTCACCCCTAGGTATGGATCGTCCAAAAATGAGTTATGATAGCCACTAAAAAACAAACAAACAAACAAACAAACAAACAAACAAACGTAGAATGATCTTTATTCAAAATAATCCCAAACTGAAAACTATCCAAATGTCTGTTTGAGATAAATATATAAATTAATTGTGTTATATTCAATGGAATAGTATATAGTAATAAAATCAAAGAACTGATTTATACATGTTATAATGAATAACTGATATTCTGCACGTAACCCTTCAGCTGTTCTGACTTTGTAATTTCCCATTGCCACAGGTGCCCCTGGCTATTGTAAAACCTTCACCTGTTAAGCCCAACTGGAATAATAGGATGTGACAGTTTTTGACTTTATAAACCCCTCACTATCTGCATTTGGGGCCATGGGTCTTTAAGAGATACTAGTCCTCCATGGTCACCAGCTTCTGAATAAAGACTCCTAATTTGGCCCTCATATTTGGCACTCTTTGTGGGTTATTCTTCTTGCAGGTTACAACATTTGGAGGCCCCAGCGAGATTCCAACAGTGCAACCAGGAGCCTCTCCTGGGCGGCTGCCCCCATCCAGGGACTCTAGGGGAAGCACCACCTGACAACATTCCAGGGCCCCAGACTCCCTCGGAAAGGGTTTGGCAACCTACCAAGAGACACTCACTCAACCACAAATCTACACAGAGTTTACCTGCTTCACCTCTGGAGATAAGTAGAGATTTTTTTTTACTTCTGTCTGTTCCTGGGGACCGGTCTATTGAGGCCACGGGGCGAGGACTGGACTCGGTCAGACTCCCTCAGGGAGATTCTCCTGCCAATACTTCGCCTGAGAATCTTAGCAGGGTATTTCTGTGGTCCTTGTTCTGTCAGTCTAAAGCCATATAAATTAATTTACAGATGTGATTTGTTAGTCTTGACATTTTTGTCTTTTTGTTCATCAGTCGCTTGGAGATATCTCTTGTTTTTTCCCTTCTGACCTGGATCTCTGACCTCGTTTTTCAGGGGACTCTTATGCATTCCTCTCCCCTTAAAATACATTCTTCTTCTTCTTCTGTAATCAACAACAACAGTGGACCTCTGTCAGCCACATAATCGCGATTAGCATGGCTGCTGCCCTGAAGTCTCTGAGGACAGGCTTAACGGGACAGATTTGGTGAACCCCCCAAGCTGTGTGCTCTGGGAATGTTGGCCTTTCCCTAGTCGTTTTCCCTTTCTGGAAATTCTTCAGACTGGTGTGTGCACATGGCAGAAGATCCTGAGACAACTGAGGAACTCTGGCTGTGGCCACTCCACGGCGGGTCCCAGGGGTCTCTTGTTCTGCCTGCCTGAGCTGACAGCCCACTGGGGTTCCGGCTTGGGATTTCCGCTCTTTTCTTACTTCTCTTCCCTCTCAGTTAATGGTCCCACTGGGCCCTTATCAGTTGCAACTAACTCTGAAGGTCCTTCGTATTTTGTATTTTGTCTCTTGTCTCTGTCTATATCGTTACTTTTATTTTCATGGTGGGGGATCCCAGCAACTAGAAAGTTGCGGTTTTGGTAGTCATGACACCCATGTTTGGGAACGTAGCACTGAAACCTGGTGTTCAGGAAACTGAGCCACAGGAGGGGACAACACCAAGACCCATTGTCCATAGCCCCTCAAGCAAGACCGGATAATGAAACATCACCTGGCTCAGCCTCAACCTATTTGTGTGACTAACCGAGTATGACACCTCCCAAGTTAGGAATTAAATGCAGGGAAATCTTGTCCTCGCAATTGTTGACACTTCTGTTTATACATATAATCTGATGTCTATATATGTTTTGATTTATGTATAAAATGATGTCTCTGCCTCTGGATGGTGTTGCCAGATTGTAATGTTTAATTGAATTTAAGAAGTTAATGACTTAAATAAATAAAAACCCAGGCTCTTTTCAGGATCATGTGATCTAGGAAGATGTTTACTGAGGCTAGTTTGAGTTTTAAAGTCCCTTCTGGTTTCACCAGTGTTTAAAAGATAAAAAAAAAATGTTTATGAACATCTTCTAAAATGTTATATATGAGATATTACCAACAAAACTTAAGCTTCTGGAGGTTGCAGAATATGTTTATAAATTTACCAATGGAAATGCTAACTTTTGCTTTTTGGTTGTCAATAAAAACTAAGGTTCAAAAGGTTATGGATGCTGATTGATGTGAAGATTTTGCATGTAATTAAATATGTATGTTTTGTGAAGGAATAAGGCATGGGAATGCATTTTGATGGAATTAAAAGAGAAAGTTTGTCAGGATGGTTATTTCGGAATGAGTAAGGGGGGTTTTAGATTTTATGCCTGAGGAAAAACAAAGAGTCTATACCTTATCAAAATGATTTTCTATGTTTTCAATTAGGTTTGTTGTTTTTCCTCATCTGGCAGGGTCTTATTATTCTCTAGTTCCCCCTGATTAACTACTTTACTATCTAGCATGATAGGGCCCCTGATAATTCTCTTCCTATAATTACTATTTGGCCCTTGTATCCTCAACTGTGTCCTCTAGTTTATGAGGAACTGCATAAATTCTGTAAATTCATGGTCGTACGTACTCAATATCACTCTTTACAAGGCATTCCAGAGACCCCTAACACTGTCCCCATAGAATCAATTATTTGAATCTCCCATAAAACCAGTGGGGAATGTGATAGTGAATACCTGACACTCTGCACCTAGCCCTTCAACTGTTACAACTTTGTAATTTTTCATTGCTGCAGGTGCCCCTGGCTATTGTGATTGCTGAGATGCCCCTGGCTATTGTAAAACCTTCACCTGTTAAGCCCAACTGGAATAACAGGATGTGGCAGTTTTTGCCTTTATAAACCCCTCACTATCTGCATTCGGTGCCACGGGTCTTTGAGAGACACTAGTTCTCCATGGTTGGTGGCTTCTGAATAAAGACTTCTAATTTGGCCCTCATATTTGGCACTCATTGTGGGTTATTCTTCTCACGGGTTACAATATACAACAACATCCATGAACTTCATATACATAATATTGAACAAAAGAACCAAGAAGCAAAAGTGTACATGCAACATAACTCTACTTCTATAAATTTCAAGAACAGGCAAAATGTATCTATACCATGACACAAGTCAGAGTTGTGGTTACCTCATGGAATGTTCAATGAGAACATGGTACAGAGGAGCCCCTTGCAGTACTGTGTGTGTTCTATATATTGACCAGCATGGCAGTTTTATCCTTAATATTTGTGCACCATTGTGTACTCTATCTCTATACACCTTTATCAAACAGCTCATTGTAGATGCCATATGGAGAGTGGATTACAGAGAAATAAATTTAGAAACTCTAATGAAGTCTGGGCCTTAGTAGATGTAGCTTGTATTTAAGAATCAGTAGAAATGTAGCAAAGTTGAAGGATTCAGAAAGTATTTTTGAGATATGATATTGTCAGGACCTTTTCTTCGAGATGGCATGAAATAAGTATTGAATAGGTGAAATAAAATACTCCTTTAAAACAGAAAGATTAAGCATTGAGTAGAGACAATGGACATCTTCTTACACAGAAGAACAAAAACATTAGAGATCAGGTTCTTACACTCTCTGTAAGTAGTTATTTCCCACATTAAACAGTTAAATAAAATAAAAAAAAATGGTAAAACAATTCCTAATTCTAAGTTTTATTACATGCAGATTCTAATATATTCTTGTACTTATACTCACGATGTAATTAAAATTTCTGTTTGCCTAGTTATATGCCTAGTATACTTACATCTTTTTAAATAAATTATCAAACACATTGCACAGCTGGACATTTTTTTTTAAACAAAGAAACTCATTAGAAATCACCAACTTTAAATTTTTTTAATATGTTGTGCAAAATTGGAATTCGTGCAGTTATGCATTAGCTGCATACAGACTACTTCCTTCATTGATCTTGCTGTTTGATATATTTTGGAAATAGATGGTACTGAACAATGGTTTTTGCCTATTGATATTTAAATATTTATGATTAAATGATGTCATTTTTGTTCAGAATAAGAAGTTGGTAGTATATTTTCTGAAAATCTTTTTTTAATATTATAAGCTTTGATGCACTTAAAAATTTTTGATTATTTTCCTATGTTATATATTTTCTCAGTTCCTATATTTTTAGTGACCATATTATGAACTATTAAAAATTTTAATTAGTTTTTTGCTGATAATCAAAGGTATATTTAGATATACTTTATATTTTATATAATGTGTAAATACTCCATATTTAGATATACTTTAAATTATATTTATAATTCATATTTAGATATAATTTTATCAATATAATGTTAAATACTTTTGGCTACTCTGGTTACTTTAATATGCATCCCATTTGTGTAGCCCATTATTAGTACACTATAAATCAGTTAATTTCTGAATGAAAATACTACTTCAGCATTTGGTTAGTTTTTCACTATAGGGGTCCTTCAACAAAAATGTGTTTTGAAAGATAACCGAGACCTTTCAAATAGTAAAATAACTAACCAAGCACTTTTTCCAGCTATTTCTTACTCATAGATAACCATTTATTATCTTATGGCTATGTATGCCAGTCATAATTTGATTATATATAATTGAGTTATAAATTCTAAAACCTTATGAAATTATTAGAACTTAGTATCATCATTTATTAATGAAAAATATGATATTTCTCTGTAGTTCCATCTCAATTTACTCTATACCTTTCTTTATCGTTTAATAATCTCAAATCATTAAATGTAAGTGCTCATCTCAACATCTTACGCTTTCCAACTTTCCAAGTGCTCTTCCCAATACCTGAAGCCAACTTGTTCATCATTCCCAGATCTCTGTTGACCGAATTCCTACTTAGCCTTTTATATATATATATATGCCGGGGCCGGAATTCAATCCTGGGTCCCCGGCTCTGCAATGTGAGCACTTAACCCACTGAGCCACCCCGGATTCCCCTGCCTTTTATATTTAAAACCAACATTTTTGTTCTAAGGGAAGCTTTCCATAATGCTGCAACTTAAGTCATTCATTAATATACTTGCATTATCTTGCAAGCTTCCTCAGATAATTTCTTTTTATTTATATTTTTGGGATTTGATGACCATCTATCATCTGCCTAAAATCAAAATTTTATAAAAAGAATTTTGTCTCTTTGCTTATCATTTTCTCTCATACAACCAGCACAGTATCTTTACATTTTAAACATTTAACTGATAGTTGTTAAATGAATGGATAAATCAAAATTGCTATGTAATCTAAATATTTATTTTTTCCAATTTTTGAATAACATAGTTACATAAAGATATCTAGTATAAGTTTTTAAAAATCCATTTTATTTTAATAATATTTATCTAATGCTTTATGATGTGAAATCAATCTATATC
>PVKE010050301.1:0-10983 GCA_004027555.1 Craseonycteris thonglongyai | reverse complement strand
AGAAATTATCTTTTTGTCTTCAGTGCATATTTATTTCTATTTTACTTTTTGACAGATAGAGAGAGAGACAGAGACAGAGACAGTTAGAGAACCGAACTGTGGGAACTCCCCAGTTCAGCACGTGGGTCCTGCCTGGGCCGGAGCCGGAATTCGATCCTCGGTCCTCATGGCCTCAAAGCGAGCGCTCAACCCGCTGAGCTGTCCCGGCTTTTCCCCCGCTTGCTATTCTTTGTCTTATTGATTATAGCCATTCTAACAGGTCTGTGGTGGTATTACATTGTGGTTTTAGTTTGAATTTCCCTAATTGCTAGTGATGTTGAGCATTTTTCATGTATCAATTGGCTGTTTGTATGTATTCATGGGAGAAGCATCTATTGAAGTCTTCTGCCTATTTTTTAATTGGATCATTTGGTTTTTGTTGTTGAGTTGTATGAGGTTTTTTGGGGTTTTTTTTTCTGACAGAGAGAGAGATACAAAGACAGAGACAGAGAGAAGGGGGAGGGCCCAGAACAGTCTTTATAGTTGCATCTCATTGGTTTTTCCACATGTTTCATTCCACAGCTGGGCATGGGGCTGCACAGCCAGGAACTGGACCGGGATTTTACCCCGGTGAGAACCAAACTGGAGGCCCTCCCCAGTTCAGCATATGGGTCCACACAGGCCAGGGCCGGGATTTGATCCTCGGTCCCTGGGGCTGCAAAGTGAGTGCTGAACCCACTGAGCCATCCCAGCTTCCGGGATGATGTCTTTATATATTTTAGATATTAACCCCTTATCAGAAAGGCATTGTTTGGAAATATTTTCTCCCATTTGGTTAGTTTCCTTTTTACTTTGTTGACAGTATCCTTTGCTGTGTAAAAGCTTTTTAGTTTTATATAGTCCCATTCATTTATTTTTGCTCTTAAAGCTGAGTTTTAATAATACTTTGTAACTTAAAAACATTTTTACCTTTAACTTTGATCAATTGTAAGTAAAAATCAGTTGCATTTTCTAAAGCCCCAAGTTCAGAATCTGTGTTCCCTTTAATGCCTGCTTAATTTACTGCCAGTTTCTTTTTTTTCCCCTGAGTTATTTTATTTATTGGAAAATAATATCATATGCAGCCAATAGCATCCAAATCATGGAAGTAATTTCCCTGGCTTTTTGTCAAAAGCCCTACACTTATTTATTATATTAAACAGTTTCCAAAATATTGCTAATGATATTTAAATATTTGCCACCATATTATGAGTCATCTCTTTTTCTAGTCTTCAACAGTAGCTTCTTAGCATACATGTCCTGGCCTTGAAGCAAGAGTTCTGTAGTTTACTTTGTTGTTGTTTCAACAAAGCCCACTTTTGGAAAAAAATTCTGCATTGACTTCACTAGTTTGTGCCAAAGTTACATAACACAACACAACAGCAAAAAAAAACAAAAACAAAAGTTCAGTGTCATATAAAAACATATTTATTTATTTCTCATATCACATGTCCATCATGGTTTAGCTATATATTTTCTTCATTCCAGGGTATAAACTATTAGATCTACCCTAATCTAGGATACCGGTAGATTAATAAGGTAGAAGAAATATGCATGCTTGTAACAATACAATGAAATTTACAGCATTTGTTTGGTATTGTTACTTCTCTTCATTTTTATTGGCCAAAGTGAAGTCCAAGTATAATTTAATTAAGGTGTATAGATATATTCTCTCATGGGGGAATTTCAATATTATATGTATCAAAGATATTAAGACAATCAAAACAAAACATATATTATTTATGATCAGAGTCCAAGTAAACTCAGTGTACTATCTGAGACACAAAAAATAGCACAAGTCATATAAACGGAGTAAAATTCCTCTAACAATATATATATTAATTATGATACTTGCTTGAAATATTCTTTCAAGTTTAAACCAGAACACTGAATCTATTTGTGGATGAGATTAAAAGATTCCCTCTTTTGAAGGATACTGTAACAATGTAATCATTACAACAAATTTCTAATAATTTTTTGGGGGGTGTTGAATTTATTCTTTGCACTGTTCTTTTCTAAAATGTCCACAGGTATATTGTATTAGTCATGATATCTGGTGTGGTTGTCCATGTGATGCACAGTAGAGTTTCTCCAGTACAGTTTTATAGCACAGTTATTTATGGGCATGGGTACTAAACATTTTTATGACTCGTGTTTTGCAGGAAGAAATCATATCTAGGAAGTGTTTGAAATAAGATAATCAATGTGAAACTTGTTAGTACAATACCTAAAATTGTAAAAATGGTAAAACTAAAGGATGGAGAAATATATCATATGAAGATGAATAACCATTTCCTCAAGACAGAAATGAAAATGTTCATAATGTACAGTAAAAACTTTAAAAGTGTAGATTGACACTCATTTTATATTGCTAAAAACTATGAAGATAACGTAAGTCATAAGTTTTTGTGTGTCAATAACATAGTAATAAATTGTGTAAAACAAACTGGTTGAAACACGTCAAGAGATATGAATAAGACTGTCACACAGTGGAGTGTTCACTATAACTTTTAGTTTATGACAAAAGAAGTTGGCAAAATTTAAACGTGGTAAAAGAGTATTATTTATATTAAAATAATAAAAAAATTAATTTTATCTTATTAAGAAAAAAATGTACATTTTCAGGTGTCTATATATATTTAACTGCAAGTTATTCACCCAAAACAAACTAATTTAATTGTAAAAGTCAGAATAATATAAACTTTATTTCATGACCATGTCTACTGTTAAATTAGCCCCAAATCCAAATACTTCTTTCTGCTTCTATTCCTCATGCCTTTGTCTGAACCATCATCAGCACTCTTGAGAATTGTAGTGTATCTTACAATTAGGTTCGCAAACTTACCACCACGTGCTTACATTGGCAGCACTTACAAACAACGCAGTAAGGTTTCATAACCTTGGTATATTAGTGTCTCACAGCTGTGTTTGTGTTGACGTGATGGTTTCTTGCTGAGTGTTGTTTATTATTGTTGTGTGCCTTTGTGTGTCCTGGCAAGAATGTCAGGGCTTGAGTTAGAGTAATGAACAAATATTAATTTCTTGTGAAACTTGGCAAGAATGACAGTGCAATCAGAGACATGTTAGTCCAACTTTATGGGGATAATGCCATGCAGAACACGGCTGTGTACAAACATATTGAACATTTTTCTAAGGGTAGAGGAAGTATCACTGATGAAGAGAAATTAGGGCAGCCAGTAACGAGCAGATTTGATGAAAACATTGTAAAAACTCATCAAATTGTGCATCAAAATTATTGCCTCACTGTGAGTAGCATAGCAGACCAAGTAAACAGAGAGAGAAATTGTTAGGAAAATTCTAACTAAAAATTTTTACATGAGGAAGGTGGGTGCAAAAATGGTCCTGAAGGAGCTTATCAATGAAAAAAAGCAAAGGAGAGTCAAAGTTTACCAAGGGCCCTGTGAGCTGATGCATTGTTGTGATACAGGAGCCATGAGTAGTTAGCAAAAAGTTCAGGTGGTTTTTGTCTAACTTTTTCATGAAGTCTTTTTGGCACTTCCAAATAGTCAACTTTATTGAGTGTCTTGTTGGTACAAATTCATAATGAACAATTACTTTCATATTAAATACAGTTAGCAACATCATTTACCGGTAGACTATTGATTTGTCCTAACAGAATTTTTTTTTTTTTTTTTTCGTCCTGGAGAATTGGCTGACTTCTGTTGTGCACTTTCACACTTTGATCCAGGTTCACATTAGTACACCCATGTTGCATCACCAGTAATGACATGATCCAAAACATCATCTTGTCTCTCCAAAAGGTCTTGGTGTATGAGGGAATTTTTAGCCAGGTAACAAGTAACAGTATTGCAACACCCTCTCTACTCAACTGATCTGGGCCCCAATGACTTTTTTCTTTACCCAAAGATATAGGAAATATTGAAATGAAGATATTTTGATGACATTCACGACATCAAGGTTAATACAACCATAGCTCTGATGGCCTTTTAAAAAAGAGTTCCAAAATGACTATGAATAGTGGACTAGGTGCTGGTGTCAATACACAGCTTCCCAAGGGTAGTACTTCCAAGGTGACTCTAGTGATATTCAGCACTGAGGTATGTAAGCACTTTTTCTAGGATGAGTTCATGAACATAATTGTCAGACATCATATATCTTTTAACACACTTAAGTTCTACATTTTGCCTTCTTAGAGTATATTGCCATCACATCAAATAAACAATCATTTAAAACAGAAGTCATAATTATCTGCCTTTCAGCACAAAACCAAAATCTTTCTATTTCATAGAATAAATTCTAGTGGTATTACAATGGCTTCAAATTTTTACAGGAGCTAACCCTATTTCCTTTCTGATATTGTCTTCTAAGATGTTTTTATCTCTTGCTTCAGCACTAGCCTTCTGCATACTCCTTGAACACACCAACCTCTGTTTTTCTGTTGACTCTGCTTCAAACTCTCTCTTGTATTAGTATTTGAATATGTCTTGTTCTGAATATTTTAAATATATTGGGTAAAATAAATACATAAATAAAATTATTTGTACTTTACTCTTTCTATTTTTTTTTAATGTAGCTACTAGATCATATAAAAAATCACATATGGTTCACAATGTTGACTTCACATTGCATTTCTCTTGGACTGTGTGGTCTAGACGAAGTGTCATGTGATCAGGGAAAAGGAAAGGAATATATTAAGATTTGGATACTTAGAAGAGACTTTTCAGAATTCATAACATATAAACAAGATGTTTCTTTTTTTAAAAGATTTATTTTATTGTTTGAGAGAAGGTGAGAGAGAGAGAGAGAGAGAGAGAGAGAGAGAGAGAGAGAGAGAGAGAGAAGTGGGGAGGAGCACTTCCATGGTTGTACATCATTAGTTGTGACATGGTTTCATTCCATACAGGTGGATGTGGGGCCATGTGGAGCATGAACTGAACTGGGGGCTTCTCTCATGGGAGGTCAGAACTTTCATCGTCATCTAGTGGTTACCAGTTGCACAGCAATTCAGCATACGGCATTGATTGCATGGGCCGAAGACGGACAAAACCCCAAACCTTGCTATTGCAAGATAAGCATTCAACTGCTAGAGCTGTTGTGGCATCCTGCAAGCAGGCTTTTTAGTAAGTTGATACCTATTAATACTTCACTTTGAGTGTATTCTTTTTTAAGAATGCAAGTATTTATAAGTCATTTTGTTTTATTTTAAAAACTGATAATTCTAAAACAATTATACCTGCCATAGGTATAAATAGTTATATATGCTTGTTTATCTATAATCACATATGAGTACACAGATACTACTTAAGAATATAAGAAATATCATACAAGAATACTGCTTTATATTAATTAATTATTCTGTCTTTCATTCTTTCTGTGAATAGTGCCCTGTATTTCAAAGTCTGAGTTTCCTCAAATTACCTTAGTCTCAAGAAATAATTGTATAAACTCATCATGGTTAATCTTGACTGTATGAAACATATTTTAATGATACATTACTTTAATTGCACCATTTAGTGTGATTTTATAAAATTATAAATTTATTACAGGTCGTTAGTACAAATGTGATTTTCTGCATATTTTTATAAAGATGAAATTTATGTAACATAAAATTAGCCATTTTAAATTGACCAGTTCATTGGCATTTAGAAAATTTACAGCGTTGTACAACTGCTAGCTGTAACTAATTCCAAAATACTTTTTAACCTGAAAAGACAACCCATTTCCATTAAGTGGTTGCTTCCTATTCCCATCTTTCCTTAGGCCATGGCAACTGCCAATCTGTGTTTTATCTCTATGCATTTACCTATCATTATTATATACAAGTGAAATCATACTATGTGTGACCCTTTTTGTGTGTGTCTTCTTTCATTTAGCATATATTCAGAGGTTTATTATAGCATGTATTGGTACCTCAGCCCATTTATTATTGTATAATATTCTATCACATTATACATACAAAGTTGTGTTGTCCATCCATTTGTTCAGGGACATTTGGGCTGTTTCCATCATTTGGCTATTATGGATAGTTCTGATGTGAATACATGCGCACCTGTATTAGTTTTTTGAGTATCTACTTTTACTTATTGGGAGTACACGCCTAGTAGAAAATACATTAAGTCATATAATTATTTTATGTTGAACTTTTTGAGGAACTGCCAATGTTTTTCAACAACTGTTAAATCATGTTACATTCTCACCAGCAATGTACAAGATTATCATTTTTCCACATCTGCACAAACTATTCTTTTCTTTTTTTTAATTATACTTATCCTACTATTTTAAAATATTTTAAAATATATTAAAATATTATGTTCTTGTCATTTTGATTTTGATTTTTCTAATAACTAATGATTGTAAGTATGTTTTCATGTGCCTGTTGGCTATTTAAATCTCTTTTTTTGAAAAAGTGTATATTCAAGGCATTTATATTTTATATTTGTCACTTGCCATTTTTGTTTTTGAATTGTAAGAATTCTTTATATATTCTGAGTACTAGACGTTTATCAGATATATGATTTGTAAATATTGTCTCAAAATTTGCATTTGATTTTTTTACTTTCTTGATAATGTTCTTTGATGCACAAAACTTTTTAATTTTGATAATGTCCACTTTGTTTATTTATTTTTTGTATGCTTCATATCATGAAGGATTTATTGCCAAGTCCAAGCTCATAAAAATTCACTCTCATTCTTTTACTATAAGAGTTTTATGACTTCTCTTCTTACATTTAGGTTGTTGATCTGTTTACATATAAGTCAGTTTATGTATGTGGTGTGAGGTAGGGGTCCAACTTTATTCTTTTACATGTGGCTATCCAGTTGTCCCGTTACAGTTTTGTTGAAGAGATCATTCTTTTCTTAGTAAATAATATGCATACACTCATCAAAAATCAATCAGCCTGTTTTTTTCTTTAACACTATGATCATGTATCAGATGCTTGATTTAAAATATTTTTTCTAGAATATCAATGTTTGGGCTTCCTTAAAAATGTTTTTTTGTACATGTCATTGGTGATGGGACTTCCTTGTTTTTTTCTGCATGTTCCATAACTTTTGTTGAAAACGGGACAGTTATGCTATTGTTAAGTAATTCTTAAAATCCAAATATTCCCATTATTAGAGTTTATTTTTGTTGATTTGAGGAGTTTGTTTTCTTGGCAATATTTCTAAACTAATTTTTTAATCTTTATTCTTTGTGTATGATGTCTGCAGTGCCTTGTATCTTTTGCTAGAGATTTACTTAAACACTAAGAGCAAAAATACATAAATAAACAATAATAAAAAATAATTAAAATGAATTAAAATAGAAAAGAAAAACAAACAAAAAGCTCTACAAGTCTTTACAATTTTGTTCTGCACTGAAACGTCTTTGAATACTTATCCAGACTGTTTATACCTGTGACTGAGCCTTCTTTGCACTGAGCCTAAACATCAGAAATGAAAGTCTAGGGTCGTTTTAGGTCTCTTCTGAATATGCATTCTGCCATGGGCATGCATGTGTTTTTTAAATTTTCTAGTTCATGGGTGCTTTAGAATGCTCTAATTTCCCAAAGTGAGTTTCTAGCTTTTTCTTATAGAATTTTGGCATTCTATTTTACATCTCACCAGCAATTGTTTGCCCAGAAATCTACGGGTTTCTTATTTCCTTAAAATGTTTTCAAGAAATGCCTCCTGCTTTTCTATCCTGGGTGAGTTCTGAGCTATATAAAACAAAGATGAGCATAGTGTGTCAGCCCTTAAAGTAGTTCCAGACAGGTTATCATATTGAAAACTTAATTTTTCACAAATAAGGTCTGCTTTGCTCCCTCTGGAACCAGGTACCAGGGTCCCACATGGTAAATGTAGTCTGCCTTCTTTACAATCACTGTCAGCCTGCCAGGAGGTAGGTCAAGACAAGTAAAAAATGCCAACAAGCTTTTCTACCATTTTAAAGGTGACTTTTTCTTGATGTAGCATCTATAAGGGGGGACCCCCACATCCCCCCAAAAGAAAAACAATGACTATCTGTTTCTTTGATGTTAGAGGGATTATGCACTTGAAATTTGTTTTCTCAGGTCAAACAGTCTACCAAAGTTTATATCTAGAAACTTTGAAGCAGGTGAGTCATGATTTGAGAAAGAAACATCCTGCGTTGTTGCAAACAGATGACTGTTTTTTGTTGTTTTTTTTTGCCATGGCAATGCACCTGCCCACACTGTGTTGAGTGTTCAGCAGTTATTGATCAAAAGCAGCGTGACCCCGCCCCAGGTCCAACCCTCCCTATTTACCCGATCTTGCTCTGAGTGGCTTTATTTTTCCTTGGATGAGGTAAGTCTTCAAAGGAAACATTTTGCTGATGTGGAAGAGGTAAAACAAAGAATGGCAGAAACACTAAAAAGGCATCAAAATCGATGAGTTCAAAAATTGTTTTCAGCAGTGGAAAAATTGTCTTAGTAGGTGTGTTGCATCAAATGAGTACTTTGAAGGTAACTGAAGTTTAAACATGTAAGAATAAGTATATAATTTTTAATAAATAAATTCTAGTTGGGGGTGGCTGTCCCCTTATATGTGCTGCAAAACTTTGTCCCGAATTGTGACAAAGGTAGTTCTATGGTTTATGTCTAATTTTTGCTAGAGAGAAAATACTTGAAATTGTCTACTTCAACTTTTCCTCTAATGTCCAGTATAAATGTTTTAAATTCTCCTTTACATTTCAAATTATATTTCTGTTCTCTTCTTTTCTCACATGAAAAGTCCCAGTTCCTCAGTATGTACTGCTCACACTATTTTGTCTGGTAGAAAATCTTCTCCCAGCAAGTGCTACTTCTCTCATCCTCAGAGTTCTCATTACTCCTCTTAAACACAAACTGATAGTTTTTATTACAAACATCTATTTTAATTTATTTCATTATACTATTATATCTTATTTTCTTCTGCCAAAGTACTAAGAGCGTGAGGATATTGATAGAATAAGCAATGTACCAGTCATCCAAGAACTAAACACACACTAATTGGACACATACTTTGGAGCATGAACAGGAAGACCTAGCTGTAGCTTTATGGCATGCCTACTTGATTTCACCAACTTTAGCCCAATGCCTGACATATTTTAGATATTAGATAATGAATTAATTGATCTATGGATATTATGTATTTATTTAACTCTGGTTCCCATTTACCGAGCTACTAGGGATAAGTAAATTAATTACTATTATTATATCTCAGACACTTACTAAATTAAATTTGGGATGCTAGAATAGCTCAACAGATTGAGTGTTTGCCTTGCAACTGTGACGTCTTGGGATCAAACCCCAGCCTTGATCTGTGGAAGCCCACATGCTAAATTGTGGCACAACTGATAACCACTAGGATGGAAATGAAGGTTCTTCCTTCCCATAAAGGAAGCCCCCCCAGTTCAGATTTGCCTCATGGGGATCCCTGTCCACCTGCATGGAATGAAACTATGTTAAAAACTAATGATATACAACCATGATGACTGCTCTGGGCCCTCTGCCCTTCTCTCTCTCTGTCTCTCTATCTGTCTCTCTGTCTCTCTCATCTTTTCTCAAACAAAATAAAGCTTAAAAAAATAAATTGAATTTATTAGGATGACATTGGGTAATAAGATTATATGTTTCAAAATATACAATTATGTATTATATTAATTGTATAATATATCTATATCTATATCAATCTATGTATGTATCTGTCTTGCATTGTATGCTCATCATCCAAACTCTAGTTTTTCCTCATTACCATATATTTGACCCTCTTTACCCTCTTCATCTTTCCTTTATACCTTTTTACTCTATAACCAATTTTCTGTTGTCTGTGTCTATGAGTTCATTTATTTATTTTGCTTGTTTGTTGTTTTCTGTTATATATATTAGAAAGCTTTCAATTTTATATTTCACTTATAAGTGAAGTCATATGGTCCTTAATTTTTTCAGTCTGACTTATCTCACTTAATATGATAATCTCAAGGTCCATCCACCAACCAATATCACCCCAATGAATTTAACAATTTAAAAAAGAGAAAGTTTTCATATATTTTATTTATTATATAAAATACTAATGAGAAAGCATTAATATACCCTTATGTAGGTGAGAAAATTTAGACTCAAATTAAATTATCACTAAGTAGTCAATGTGTGATTGAAACCTAAGTTTCTCAAACTTATTGACATATAACAGTAATACAATTTGTGTAAAATAGAAACTTCCTGGCAACAATGATATTTTGGAATAAAAATTTTATTTACATCACGTTTAGTAAAGTCATTTTTTTTTTCTTGGGAAAAAGAAAAGAAAATAATTACATGAAACATTTTGAAGTAATGTGTAACTTTCCTGCTGATAGATGGAACATAGACAAAAATAGAAGTCTCATTTGCATAGTACAGTGAAATAATATTATCTAGTTCTTTTCACCTCGAACCCTTTACAAAGTTTAAAGCTGCATGACAAACTAAAATTGAAATTAATTTTCATATTTGTTGTTATAATTGCCAGGGAAGCACAATAGTATCCTAAAATTGATATTTTTATATATACAAGTAACACGTCTACCAAAATCTTCTTATCATTAAATTTCATTACAAATATACCACCCCTGATGCCAAGATGTCTAAGTAGTTGAGCATTTGCTTTGCAGCTGCGGGTCCGAGAATTGAGTCTTGGTGCTGGCTCTGGCCCATGTGGACCCGTATGCTGAACTGGGGCATGCTTTCCTGATGGGGGGCTCCTGGTTCAGTTCCCACCCAGGGTGTGCTTCCATGCTGGGGGACCAGTTCACAGGGGTGTGCTTCACATGCATAAGGCCCCCAGACTGATTCCCACCTGGGTGGCCCCATATCCACTTGTGTGGAATAAAACTATGTCAGCGTCTGACGATGTGCAGCTGTGGAGACTGCTCTGGACCCTCCTACTTCTCTCTGTGTCTCTATGCCTGTCTGTGTTTCTCTCTCTCTCTCTCTCTCTCTCTCTCTCTCTCTCTCTCTCTCT